>JAEIIL010025159.1:0-24821 GCA_018905715.1 Drosophila lini | reverse complement strand
TTTAAAATAAAAACCTATCTGCTTTGTTTTTTCGATTTCGATTCTTTCCTTTACTCGTAATACGAATTAGCCGCATTTAAGCTTGGCTATTTGTTGGCATCAAATGTCGGCAACACTGACAGCTCCTCGTCAAACCAACCCCCACCAGCTGCTCCACCGCAAAGTTCAGACATCACCTGCCGCAGGGGGCGGAGAAAGGAAAAAGGAGTGGCACTCGAACAGGGGCAGGAGCAGGATCTGGGACTCGGGGGCGGCACAGGAGATGGCTCCCCAAATGGCTCCCAACTGACTCCACTCTCGCTGACTGACGACCAACTGTCGTCCCACTCTCACTCACTCTTGATTTCCCGCTTTTCCCACTTTTCTCAGTCGGCGTCTGTTGCTGGTGTTTTATGGCATTCGTGTTTTAGGGGGAAGGGACGCTGGCGCTGCCGCTGCGCTGCCAAAAGTTTTAGCGCTAAAAAATTGAAATGCTGCCTCACGTGCCACCAAATTTTTTATATTTGTTGATTTTTGGCTTAGAGTGTTGACCGAAAACAAAGTTCCAGTTGGCTTTTGTTTTTCAATTTTCAGTTTTTTTTTCCAGGTTTTTTTCCGCACTCACTTTTCCATTGGCTTCCTTTTTTTCGCCCATTTCGGGAATTCGGTTTCACTGCGACCTCTTTGGCGATTTGGTTGTGTTCAGTTATTTGTCCAGGCTGCCTTACCATTTTGGTCGCTTTTTTAATAACTAAATATCCTTTGTATGCCCTAGCCCTGGGACTCTAGTTTAATTTGATTGAAACGCAACTATTCGAGCTCACTGTTTTTTGAGCCCTTTGATTGGGCTTTCCTTTGACTCCATAAATCTTTTGCCGACCGCAACGCGACTTCTATGGATATTAAGTGACCGGGAGGAAATTCGCCAAAAAGTCAAAAGGATGCTCTTTTCATCGATGTCACGAGTTCACTGCTCTCTCTCATCGATATCACTTCAAAGTTTTGAACTTTTAGCAGTTTTTCTGTACGCCAGATTGGCCACAAAGTGAAACATAGAAAAGGGTAAGGCTCTTACAGTTTTGGTGAACTTTATTACAGTTTTAAATAACTCTTTGATTGGATTTCCATGGAGTATTTATGTTTGTTTTTTTGTTGAACATTAAAGATTGTTAATCATTAGGGAAGATCTGAAACTTTTTCATCTGCATTTCCTAAATGCTTTTATTTTTATTAACCATTCAAATGTAAATACCAATTCCATTAGGACGTTTTTAAATAATTTAAAACATGCTATATGTGAATCAGACCATATTTCTTACTCCTCTGCGCTCTCACTTCAAAATGAGCTCTGAATTTATGCATAAAGCTGGAGATTTGTGACTCTGTATAAGCCACTTTCCTGCTGAACCCCGTGTCCTTGGTGTCCTCGTACTTACTAGCTTTCGATTTGCGTAGTGGCTTTAGCTAAATGCTATGGCTGCGGGCACGTGCCGAAAGAGCAGACCGCTTTGAGCGCTTTTTAAAGGATCTTGCCGGGTAGATAGGGACATTAGGGGGCAGGACGAAAACTAGTCTTTGCTCGTTGATGGTGTGACGGGCATATTAAAAAGGGACGCTGCCAACATCGTGTCCCCAGCATGACGTGCCAAAAACTAAGTAGTGTCAGCATGGCAATCAAAAGGCATGCCGTGACCTGAGCCTTCCCCCCCTCCAACGTGTGCAGGTGTGCGGACAAGGACTTTGCCTATGTAAAGTAGTTGCTGCCTAAAGAAGAAAATGATCAGGATGTATTACTATAAAAAAAATTAAATTGTTTAGCTAAACAAAATATTTTAAAATATTACCTTATTGCTTACTTATTGGGAATATATTACTTACTTACGTTAGGATTTTTAAAGGCTTTACTTTAAAGACTTTTTAAGCAGCTCAGGAAGATGAATAGTTTCCACTGTGGAGGTACCACTGTAGCCAGAGGTAGAGGGACAGCCCGCTCTCAAATAGGCAGTTGGCATTACATGCCTTTTGTGTTGCAAAGAGATTGGTTCGGTTGCGTTGGGCTGGGCTAGGTTCACTTGGGGTTGGGGTGTGGGCTGGGGTTTTTGGTTTGGTTTCGTGAAATAGGGACGTGCGGGGGTAGTAACCAAACAACACATTGCTCTTAGAGTGCGTTGTTTTAGGCTAAGTGACGGGCGTGGTCGGGCTCAATGAGAATGCTTTCCTTAGGCCATGGAGAGTGGTTCGCTCGTTCCATTTCCCCTTGCCCCACTTGAGTAGAAAAAGTCAGCATTTAGTTTTGTTTTTTAAATATTATGCACGGACGTTTATTGAAATCATTTTTCTTTTGTGTCTTTGCCATAGAAATCATAAGGGTAACTTAAGAACTAATGCAAACTGCTTAAGTATATTACACAAAAACTTACAACTCGAGACTGCAAGGGGCAATAACTTAGGGTTAAGGGTTCTGGTTTGGGGATCGCTTGTGCTCTAACATTAGATAAATATTTCGAGTTCGTACTAGCACTACGGTCTTAGACATTTACATACACGCGAATACATTTACATAGATATATGTTCCGGTATCGTATTGGTATCCCATTATAATGACAAACTTGCAACGCTCTCATTGAAACTACGATTTTGTTGTGGACCTATCCTAGAACGGGCTTACTTCGGAATTCCGGGTTTTCTGTATGTGCTTTAGCAATGATTACCATATCAATATTTTCTAGTCTCTTGCAACGCAGTTGAAATTTTTTTTTACTGGGCTTCTGCTCTGCTTAGCGAGAGAAAGTGTATCTTAACAGGGAAATTCAATTGGTGTATAGTTCTGTTGCGTAATCCTAGTTCTTGCATTGAAATGTCACATGTCCTTACTAACTAACCTATAGCTAAGAGTTATTTAGAGGAGAGTTTGGATGGAGAGTCTTTCAAACAACTGTGTCACCTTTGTCCTCTCCATCCAGCTCCTTGCTCACTTGCTTACGGTTGGGTATCTCTCCAGTAAGATGGCTGCTAATCCCTATATATCTAAGCGCTACCTTTTAAATATGTCTTTGGGAACAGAGTGGAAGAGGTGGTCTGCTGGAAAATCTTGCGACGTCGCCTCTTGTTGTATTTACAGGTCTTGGCATGCTTCAGCACCGCTGGTTAAACATATCTGGTGATCTGGGTGTGGAACTCCGATAGGCAGATCTGCAGCTGGCTGAACGAGGGTCGTTCGGCCGGCATCGAAGCCCAGCAATAGGCCATGATCGTGAATCTGTAAATAAGAAAAACAAATAAATTACCAAACAAGTTTTGCAGAAAAATAAATGAAATTATAGTTTTAATATTACAGAAAACTTAAGCTTAAAGTTTATACCACTAAGTCTCCTAAATCTGCTTCAATAAAAGTTTTATAATCTTGTACTTACAGCTCATCAGGGCAGTTGAAGGGCTGGGCCAGCCGATAGCCATCCTTCAGATAGTGCTCCATTTCGTAGGGATCGATCTCGGCGTAGGGCAGCTTGCCCAAAGTGCACATCTCCCACATAAGGACTCCGAAGGACCATACGTCGCTGCCCTCGTTGTAATGCGACTTCTGCAAGGCCTCCAGCGAGAGCCACTTGATGGGTCGATACTCCCCATCGCCCAGCGAATTGTAGTCGCCCGGGAAGAGATCTCGACTTAGGGCGCTGTCTGTGAGCTTCACGCGCAGCTGATCATCGATCCTATAGAAAAAATATTTCGTGATTTAGATTAAATGGGAGTTCATAACACATCTTATATTAAATAAACTAATAGTGGTGACTTTTCAATGTCCAATGTTCATTACTAATTAAAAGACTTCTAAAATAAAATTTCATTTAAATATTTAACATTCCAAATAAATACTTACACACAATTCCTGGCCGCAATGTCCTTGTGTATAACCCCATGGTTGTGTAAATGCTCCATGGCCATGGCCAGCTGTGAGGCCATCAGCACTGTCTGAATGGTGGTCACGCTCCTGGCATATGACGGATCCTGCAGAAAGCTTTTCAGATTCCTGACACTTCCGGTGGCGGCATAGAGAACGAAGGGCGTGGCATAGTCCTCAATGGAGATGCCGAGAACGGAAAGTACGTTCGGGTGCGAGGCCTCGTACAGCATCATGGACTCCTGCAGCAGGAGGTTTACTTGCAGCTGGCTGGCGTGCTGGGCCACGGTCTTGACCAGTACCTCCTGGCAGTCATTGTAAGTGCCGCGATAGATGCGCCCAAAGTTTCCCTCCTGGACGAGGCAGGAGAGCCGGACCCGGCACTTCTGGACGGTAAGCTCCTGGAGACGGCGGTTGAACTCCTCAGGCTCATGCTCATATTCGCGAAAGGGCCGCGTCAGAGTCGCGTATGTGGGTGTGATGGTCGAGGGGCAGACATAGATCGAGTTGTGGGCAGTCGAAGATATGGTGGGGAGTCGCTGGAAGCTGGAGGTCTTGATCAGATGCACTCCATTTGAGGGATGTCGCTTGGAGGGACCCTTGGCACAGTAGGCGATCAGTATGAGGGTGGAGACCAGCACCAGGGCCAGGATACCCCCAACGATAAGGGTGATTACACCACTCGCCGGCGGCACAAGGTTTTCCCTCAGCATGGGATCAAAGTCTCGCTTGGAGCCTCCGGAGTTGCCACGACCCACATTCACCGGCGCCTCCGTGATCACCGGGCGCTTCTTGTCCTTCTCCCGGTCCGGCGACAGGTGTCCATTGGCCACCACATGCTCTTCGTTACGATCCACATAGTGGATGTCGCTGTTGTGACCACCCAGTGCCGGCTGCAGCACATCCAGATCATCGTCATCGTACTCCTCGTGGGCACTGTCCTGCTCCTCCCGCAAGCATATCTTCTTGCGCTTGAATATCAGGTTCGTGTTGTTATTGGTTGCCCGGTCCAGAATCACCTCCACGTTGATGGTTACGGTCACCTCGGCATTCCTGGTGCCTGAGCATTTGAGGGCAATGCCCCAGGTCTGCGGCTCCATTGGCACATCCCCAATGCGGGAGATATTCAACTGGGGCCGTGGCAGTACCTCCGTGTCCGAGGTGGCGATGTTGATGCTGTAGGGCAATGGGTGCTCCACCAGCGACTGCCACGTGAAGGTTACATCGCTGATGTTGGCCGGCACGGGCACGGCGAAGTTCAGGGCGTAGTCGTTAATGGCTCCCTCACGCACGTAGTAGAGCTCAGCAGAGACGCCTGGAAAGGATTTAAAAAGAAGAGAACGTTTATTTAATAAGTTTATAGAAAACTATATATAAACTATAAGAAGTAATATAATATCAAAATAGAGAATATTAAATAGAGAATTTTATAATTAGTATTCTTTTTGTATTTATTTATTTAAGCTTTAGGCAGATGTGATAGCACTGTGTCTGGGCAGTTGATTCTATCCACGTTTAAGAACGCTTTTTATACTCTTAGTATTTATATTCAAATATTTTTTCTCAGTGATTTGCTTGTTGCACATCAGCGCTGAACCCGTGCTAATCCCATCCAGTCACTGGCAAAATTAATGATTTATTTGTGGGCCAAGTGAATCGGAGAAAAACTTTTAGCTCAGTCACTCGACCCGGCTGCGTAATCAATCAACAGGGATAACAGTTTTCTTCTGCTTGGCGAGGGCGTGGAAAATTGATTTTCGCCAAAGTGGATCGGGCACAGGACTCGGGCAATATCTGTCCGTCGAGACACTTTAGTGACATATTGAAAGAGTTAAATGGCATGCTGCGCGCTCCAAAAGTGATTGTCAATTTTCAGAGCGCCCCCATCGTCCTTTTTATCGGAGACAATCAACAAATAAGTTGGCTAACAAATAATAGGAGTGATGGACGAGGACTTCAAAGACCTCAGGCTCACAGGTTCCACCTTAAAGTAGGGAATATTTCCAACTAATTTTGTTTGAGTAAATGGTAAGGGCACCCACGTCACACCTCCTGGCACCTGTCCGGGATACCTTTCCCGGTCTTATCTGTAAATTGATCTGATAGTTTTGACAGGTCGTGTTTGTGTGTGCAACCTGCAACTGTTACCTGTCCGGCAATGCATTTTTAATTAAATTAGCCATACGATTACGAAGGAGGGTTGCCCCTTCACATAATGCCTTTGCATCTGCAAAGGCGCCTCCGTGGGATACACAATAAATCAATCACATTATAAAAACCGAACAGAACAGGAAACAGGGAATAGGGAAGAGAGAGAAAGACCCCTGGCCAAGACACGCGACTCCCTATCGCCGTGCTGGAATGGTGGATAGGTGGAGGCGTGGCCGAGTGGGCAGGTTAAATGTTCATGCTTAATTAATGCTGATGTAGTTGCTGGGCGCGTTGCATGTTGCTGCTGCAGCGTGTGTTTATTTTAGATTTTTATCGCTCCCGTCGTCTCCCGTCCGCCGCAGTTACATTTCATACTTGTACATTTTATTTTAATTTATGCCACTTATTCCTCGCTCTATTCATGCCACCGGGAGCCGGAGGAGCGCATAAAGCGGTCCGCATTATAAACACATATATATCGTACTAATTAGTGGGGCAAACCCCCAGACATCCCCTCCGCCGCGTCGCTCCTCGCACGCTTCGTTTGCACTCGGAAAATGTAATTAGTAAGCCCAGAGACGGCTTGCAGGAATTCGAGGTCTAGGGGTAGATATGAAAAACTGTCGCATAATGAACCCGGCTAAGCCAGATAGAGAGCTTATGATACCTGGGCCGCTGCATTGCGGGGGTCAAAGGGTTTAATGGGCCTCAGACATGTGAGTTGCAGCTCATTAAACAGAAAAAGAACTGCAAACTGGAGATGTTAACTGAAATAAATGTGGCGATAAGAGGTGGGAATTGTGAGAGCGCTGAAATTTACTGGCTTCCTCTTAATTATATTAAAAAAATGTAATGTTAAGAATGCCAGAATTAAATTAATAAATCATACAAGTTGTGACTTATAGTTGCTACTCTATGCTACAGTATTTTCACCCACTTCACCTGTTTAAAAGAAAAACATTGCTGCTAAAAATATTTTCCAAACTATAAGACAAGACTGCAGTCCCCTACACCCACAGCTCTTTCCGCTTTTAATTTCACTCAGTCACCCATTCTAACATTCAACTTTGAAAACAATTACAATTAAAATTCCGCAGATGTAAAACTTTTACTCCCTCCCCCAGCCCTTAACACAATTATAGACAAGTAATAGCAATTTACTTTGAGCTACCCATCAGTCCCCCAACCCCAGAAGCTACCCTCGCAACGCGTTTTGCATTTTAACTTGGTCTGGTGCTAATTAGAGCTGATTGCCCAACAAATGAAGTCGATACCGGGGATGCTACGGATGCTGGGATGCTGGAATTCCAGGTGCCTTGAAGGAAAATCGATTTCGCCAACATCAATTCACGGCAAAGGAAAAACCGGGGGACTCCCCGATGAAACTTCCACTTCAAGTGCCAGTGACACATAAATTCAACACGCTTCGTGAAAAGTAAAAGTTTTTCAAGCTGTGCGAAAATAGTTCCGCCGTTGCGGGAAAATAGCAAGTGGAAAGAAAAGCAATCGCTTTTACTCGCTGGGTGTTGATAAGAGGAATGAAAATACGGAAAAATTGTTGAATAGAAAGAGGTACTGGAATTTTCAGAGGATGGTGAAAAACAGTTTGAATTCCTCTTAGCTTTTTGCATGTTTTTGTAAGCTTTTTGGTTATGAAATTTTGGTAAACTACTGAAGATAAATTTAAGCTTTATATTTCTTTAAGAAAATGTTCCCATTTTATTTCTGTGCAAATTTAACTCTTTAAGCCCCCATTTTGTTGGCCAAACGAAAGCGATTTGAATTCATGGCACGACATCTATTTAATTTCAATTACAACCCTAAAAATGCCATAGCAAACGCATCAACCGAAAAGGAAAATTCTGCCACACACACTGGCAGCTCTCGGGTAGCAAAAGAAGAAAAAAAGAAGTGAAATACCCGTTTTTTGCGTTACCAACTGAATATTTTCCCCTGCGCTCAGCCTCTCTTTTCCTTTCAGCAACCCGTCCAGATCCTAATTTATGCAAACCCAAGGCAGACATGAGCGAGATTTCCAGCCAAAACCCGAACCCAGACACAGAGACGGAGACCAGATCACACATAGTGGGTAGTTTGGATATCATTTTATGCTTTCTTAACATATTTTTTGCCCTTGTTGGTGGCTCGCCCACATTGCGTCACTCGCTGGCTGCGGCGGATTGGGTCCGGGGGATTTCGCAGGCCATAAATCCGGAATTGTCTTTTGACACATGAATATGTTGTGCATTAAAGCAGACCCAGACGGAGGACGATGGCCCAAAAGACACCCCCGCGCCGAAAGTCAGACGACATTTTTATTACGATCTGGGGAGCGAGTTATCCGCTGGATGGCCCGCGGCTGATGATGACATTCGGTTGGGCACTGGCCTAGAAGCTGATGCTGATTTAGGGTCATTACCGCGGGGTCTGGGGTTCGGGGAAGGGCTTGTGTCGACATCTAATGGGCTTTGCCATTGCCATTTCCATTTCCCATCTGCATACGAAGCCAGAGAGGCCAGAGTTGGTCTAAGCCAGAGGCAGGCCATCATAACCCAGGCGGATTCAATTTGCTGGCCTCCTTTGAAATCGGCAACACAGCCGAGGCTGGGAACCCCAACTGCCCATTGTCGTCCCTAACATGCAACTTGCAATTCGCAAAATTATATGTTGGTCGACGAGGCTGATTAAATCTGCAGCCAATCGAGAGCTGACTCGAGAAACTGAGACTCAATCTTCCCATAAAAGGTCAAGAGAAGTCTCAAAGAAGGTTACACTGATCGAAAAATTAGAAATTACTGAATCCAAAGAGTTAAAACTTTAATCCCTATGAGCTTCTGATGTAGAACCTTCCTATAGATTTCGAAATTTCCTTAAAATTTTTCTTTAAGCTTTTTAAAACTATATAGTTTCTTCCTGATAGTTTCTCCAGGTGTAAAAACGACTCAGCAAAAGGTAATTTTTATGCCCAAATGGTCATGATTCGTGCTCGACTACGTTGGCCAGACATTTGGCCAAGTCTTGTCTGGCCAAACAACTTTACTTTGCGCGGCTCCGATCCACGGAGCGTCAGAGTGTAAGACAAACAAGCCGAAGGACATGTGAAGTGACTACGTCTGACAGCCAGCCCAGGCAGCCCCCCTCCCCCCTCCGATTCCCCGCAGCTCGCAGGGGAACCAACTGTGTGGCAACTTCATCCAGCATCCAGTAGCTGCCAAGTATTTCTATTTGTATTTCATCGCCCCGGTCGAGCAGCTGCAATTTATTTGCCTTGGTCTTTTGGTCTTTAGTCTTTGGGCTTCGGTCGGATTCTGCTCCGGACTCTGGTCGTAGCTCTTCTTTTAGTTATGGCCTGCCCGCAGCACTGACGCAATCATCAAGGCCCCATCCGAGCCCCGGTCGTGTGTTTTCCTATACATTATCACCTCGGCACAGCCTTCTCATCGATGTGGCGGATGCCCTCTTCTGGTCAAGACCATAAATTTCGCGCAGAAAGACGGCCAGTGATGCATAAATTATGTTGCCAACTGTTGTTGCTGGACTTCTATGACAAAGTCCATGAAAAAGAACGCATTACATTTATGGCGTTCTCAGTGAGATGGGAATGTAATGTCAGTCTTCCCTCAAACCTTTGTTAACTGATTCTGGTTTTTCAATTAAAAATGTAAATGCTGTTTGTGTTCCAGAACAGATCGTAACTATAGTTACAAAGGGATACTTTAACAGCCTAAAACGATTTCCTATTTTCTCATTAGGACTCCTAACGAAAAAAATGTAATTTGCAAAGTTAAGAGATACTTCAGAGTATGCATCCTTGGACGTAGGTTAAAAAAGCTCATTAACTGTTTTTAACCAGGTTTTTTAGCTAGAAAATAAAAAGGACTCCAAGCTATTAACTTGACCATTAGGGCAACCTAAAACATTAATTGTTTGTTTTTACAAACAGAAATAATTACCTTTCCTGACTGAAACCCATTTAGGCCAAACCGCTTAATTATTCAACCACTAATCTGTAATTAATCTAAGCTACTTCCCCGATACCTAGGAGCAACCCATAAGAACCGCAAATGTGAAGTCGATATCTGGCATAAAAAAAAATCCCACCCTATTGAGCCCAGGGAAGGCGTGAACGGGGAGTGAAGTGCACTGAGCGGAGGTCTTATTGACTCATAAAAAATCAAAGGGAGCATTAACAGGCGAGCTCTTAAATTTAATGTGATTATCTGGAGAAGTTAATGTGATTATTATCCGAGCGATAGCAACCGACACCTGGCAAAGACAACGAGGAAACCAGGTAGATGTGGTAACAACACCCACCTGCACATCCATCAGTCCTGCCTCCGGGCACTTCCCCTGACAGTGATTTCAGCCACAGTGTTGCCCATTAACTTGCCACTGGTGCCAAGTTTTCTTTCAATTTCACCAGGCTAGCACTGGGGAAAATATTTTTTAAGTCGAACTAACATTGTAATACTCCTTTTTACATTTCGATTTGGGGTTTTAATATATTTTTTATAATTATAAATAATATATAAAACGAAACTGTAGATTTGCAGATTGATATGCTTCCACCAAGAAAGGTCCCTTAATCTTCTAAAAAGCAATAAAAAGTCTTAAGTTAATTTTTTCAGTGTTCAGACTAGCTTTTGAGTCGAGCAGCATTGCGTGACGTAATGAAATTTTTATCACCTCTGGCTGAGGGATCTCCTCCGTCTCATTCTGTATCTGTATATCGGTGTCTAGGCGCTGTCATAAAATTTATGGTAAGTCATAAAGCGAGGGCGGTCCACCCGCAACCGAATGGGATGGTTAGAACTGCCCATGGGTTGGGTTCGGGTGAATGGATGCCTGGGGTTTCTAGAGTTCCTGGCGTTTCTGGGGCAGGTGCCGCCACCACCTGGTCGAGCCGGGGGTTGGAGCATTTGGAGCAGTTGGAAGCCCTGGGCTGCGGTTTACGGTTCGGCCTGCTCTGGTCAGCTTCTAATGTGCGTTGTGGATTTGGATATGCATGCAGCCAGCCTCCGTGGCCATGGGTGGTCCCAGTCAAAAGACAAACCCGCAAAAGTCGCATGTGTGTGTGTTAAGTAAACAGAAACTTCCTGTGCTGAAATTTCTGCCGGAGCTTGGGAATTTATGAACAATTTTTGACAAGGCAGTCGAGGAGCAGTTTGGCCAACAGCGGAGCCTCCTCGGGGCATCGTTGCCAGCGAACCGAGCCCGAGCCCAGCCCAAACAAACACACACAAAGGGACGAAAGTGGAGGGAAACGCACATATTTTTCAATAGCACCCCGGGGATGCGGTAATTTATGACTCTGACCGAGTGAGAGGAGCTGCTGCTGGCCCGAAGCTCGCCGCCGCCCGTAGTATTGACTTTTTTACTGGAGCAGCTGCCGGCAGTCAAAACACGAAAAGAAGAAAAAACACACACACCCAGAAAGAACGAGCAGAAGGCACCAGGAAGAGCAGATTAGCATTGTTGCACTGGCGTAGGCGATGCTGCCACTGAAGTGGACATTGTCACCCAACCTTCCGCCCTGCGAGGCACCCACTTCCACCCGCCGAAAGTTTTCAGCTTTTGTTTGTGTCAAGTGCGGGTGAGAACGAGTGTTTTTGGGTCAAGCAAATATATATATATGTGTATGTGTATATATATTTGGGTCCTGTTTCCATTCGCCGTTGAAAAGTGGTTAAGGCTTTATCATCTTGTAAACGTGACGATGCAGAAGGCAGGAAAATAAAACGAAAATCCACCCAAAAAAAAAAGGGTAGATTCTGCCACACACACGAGGAACAAAGCTTTCGTTCGTTCGCTCTTTGCCACTACTTTTCTGCATTTTCCTCTGCGGTTTGCTTTACTCTCATCAGCTCTGGCGGATGAGTGGAATTCAGGGAAAAAAATCTGTTAAGATCTCTATAATTAACACAGCTTAGCGGTGAGATAATTGGATGTGAGGGTGTTTAAGTAATTTACAGCAAGTTAAAAGCATATTTATTCAAAAGGTTAAATACTATAGAGGATGAACAGCTACTTAATACAGTGAAAGGTATAATATTTTCCACTAAATTACTTTAATTATTAAGTAACTTTATCAGATTTCATGCAATTCTAAATATTCATTTCTGAATCGTTTGTTTTCAACAACTAACTATGAAAGACATCACTCGTTCGTTAAATTATTTAAAAAACAAACAAATAAAAACCGTGTCACATTCATTCACAAAATCGTATGCTACTTTTCCGCTCACTTAATAGATTTTCATTTGAATTCATTCACTCATATATTCATTGGTCGCCACCCTTGGTTTTTCCCATCATTTAAATATGTTAATGTTAATGCTGCTAATGCCCATTATGTGTGCCTTTCTTCCCTCTCACAGCCCCAAGTCAGCAGCTGGAACTACCAGGCATTTCACGCCCCACACCCAAAAAGATCCCAACAATAACAAACCGAAGTTGGGAGCATAAATATTATAAAAGAAGAGGGAACAGACATGATAATAACCGCGACAAATTCACGGAAGAACGCAGAGCGAATTGCATTCGCCGTGGAACGAATCAGCCGAGTGCCCGGCAGCCTCCCCTCGCTTCCACAATTCTCCCTCTGAGTAAATGAAATTTATAAATATTCTATATCATCGCTTAATTAAACTTAAAATAAACCGCAAAATAATCAGGATTCACTGGCGGCTGGCTCTTCACGTGCCATGTGGAGTTTCCATCGGGCGTGACAGGAAAATTGCCAAGGCAGATGGAAAAGGCAACCAAAAAAAAATGAACAACTCTTCACCGTCGGCGTGTCGTCAGATTGCAGACAGAAATTATATAGGGGAGAGACTGATGGTCAGATGGTTATTTTGATTAGCGCGAAATTGTTGAAAAACATTTGGCCCCGGCATGCATGTCCGAGGGTGTTGAGCTCCCCATCCATCCATGGCTGACATGGCAGATCGAAAAAATCAAAGAAAATTGGGTCAATCGAACGCACTGGCATCTCGAAATGTTTGCTGTTAAGAGTGTTTCTCTGAGTTCTGGAACTTGGTTTTGTTAACGCATCTGGCCAAAAGTTTCCCTGGGATTTTTGGGAAATAATTTTAAAAGTTGAAGTTAAAGTTTTGGTTAAAGCGTTCAACTTTGCAAATAAAATTGTTTTATTCAGGTTTTAAGTTTTGGTTGTGTGGAGTATTAAGCATAAATAAAACCAGTGACATTCTTATGTGGCAATTTAGTCGTTAGTTTGAGAAACTTTAAAATATTTCAAAATCTGTGAATATAGTAAATTCTCTTCTTTTAAGTGTTACTTATGATATATGTACATTATTTTCCATATATTTTTTATTTATTAACCCCCAGCTTGGCAATGCATTAAGCAGCCATAATGGGGTTTATTTTTTTTGGTGCACTCGGAGGGGACTCATCCCCTTCTTTCATCTTTTGCTTGCCCCCCATAGAAACTCATTATGGAACCCCACATGCGCCTCGCTTTTGCGGCACTTAAGTGCTCCAAAAATGCCTAATTGCCAGCCATGTTATCAGGACTCGGATATATGTATTTGTATGTGCCAGATATAGTTTATTTTCGAAGAGAGAAAGTCCCCCAGGCTGGGCTATCTTTTCCCTGTGCGTGGGAAGCTGCTGCTGCTACTGCAACTTGTGCTGGCGTGTGAAATTTCCCAATGAACTGCACTTGTGGATATTTCTACTTATGAATTTTTTCTTGGCTTGCAGCATATACATAATTGTGCGTAAAGTAATTAGCATTTTGGTTAATCGATTGCCTGACAGCCTCATATTAAGCTTCGTTTCAGCAGCTTCTGTGTGAAACTATGCCACGAAATCGAGACGAAAATCGATTGGCACGAACTCCCCCCTATTCTTATTTTCTCATCAGTGGTCCTATCAGATTCGATTCCCACAATCAATTCCAATATCGAATGAATGTCCAACACGCGCCGTCGTTTTTTCTTCCTGCCTGGTTTCCTGAATGTAAAAGGAGTAGCTCTGAGGAACAATGAAAAAATTAAATACAAAATAATAAAAAATAATTTACGGGCTCATTACGAGAGTCATGTTGAGAGGTGGTGCCGGTGGTGGTGGGTAATGGAGGAAGCACCCGCCCGGAATTCGCCGGCAATAAAAATATGAGCCGCTGACGGGTCTAGGGTACAGTGGAACCAAAGCAAGAAGGCATAAATAAATATTTAAATGGTAAAACTACAGCTAAGGGCCCTAAAATAATTCTCAAAAAATGTATATCTAGCAATTTCTTTGGCACTCCTGGTATCATAATTCTTAAACAACCAATAGATACCAGTTCCCTTTTTAGTACCTAATCAGTGAATGCCAAAGGACCTTCGGTAATCAAAGACCACTGTGCGAGTGCCACCATTGGGAATGTCAGCCTGCAGCTCGCCTGCAGGCAATGGCTCCTGGCTCATGGCTCCTGCCTCTTGGAACACCCCTCACCTCAGCCCGGCAAGCGGTTGCAAATAAAGCACTCAACGCGGGTAGCTGGCAGGGATGAAAGGAGGTCTCTGTCTCACCAGGGGTGGCATGCCTGTCTGCTGAGGGACTGAACTGGCTTTGGGCCGGCTTGCAGGAGGATGGGAGGGGCAACAGGAGTGGAATCCACGGCGTGCTCAAGTGCCGGGGCCCGCCTGCTTTCCATTCAGTGCCGGCGTTTTCTCTGCGATCCTGCCTCGAATTTCGCTTCCGGGCACAGTTCTCCTCCCGTTTGTTTGCATACGCAGCGCTGGCAGGACGAGGGTCAGGGACATCAACCTGGGGGATGCACGATGAGGGGGAGCTGCTGTTTGCACAACGCATTTCTGGTCCATTAAGTAGCGACGTTGTTGCAGAAAGAGAGGTAGATGGCAGTAGTAGTAACCCTCCGCCCGGGCCGTTTGTCATTGTTGTGTGCGACTTTTCTCACTTTGGGAAAACGGAGGAGGACGAGGGATAGATGCATAGGTATCCATGAGATACAATTGCTTTTGGCTAGCACGCGTCTCGCTGGCTTGCCTTTGTTTACTCAGACATTTTATTTGCAGCTTAGCCGATGCAACTGCAGGACAACCCTCCGCTAATCACCCATTATGATTGTGGGAAAACGAGATTTTCCCTCAGCTTTAGCTTAATTACCAGCGGCGTTTATTTATTTTGTTATTTTTTTTGTTAGCCCCAGGATCTTTTGGTTATTTTTTCGTAAGCCGCTAAGATGATTTGGGCATTTTCCCAAGGCTTGAGGAGATTTATCCTTTGAAAGGAATTTCATATTCATTTTCACACGCCATTTGACTTGGTATTGTAAAAACTCAGAAATTACTTTGGATTTTAAACCTAAATCAAGGATTTTGTAATAAATTTATAAGTGTTTTAGAACAATCAATGCGTTAAACTAAAATCTTTAAGCATTTTTATAAGCTGTGAAATATATTCTACTAACGTTCATTAAGGATTAACTTGATTTTATTTTCATGCGAAAACAAGAATATGTTGGGCATTTTCCCAAGGATATCTATAAATACAAGAGTCTATATTTCTGATTTAATCCTCACACGCAATCGTAATTCCTTTCATGGGCCCACTTCCCCTGCCCACATGTGGCAACAAAACGAAACCAACCATTATATCCGCCTTTTAATGGACGCAACAATTTGTCTAAGCAGATAATTGCCCAAAAAAATAAGAAACAAACCCGAAATTATGAAGTTCAACGTAAATGGGGAAAAGCTCAAGTCAATTGGAAGTTATGCAACTCATTCAGGGGCGGGAATGGAAATGGATATGAAAGACTCTCCCATTTCGTGTCTGGCCACCACCAATTATGCAAAAATCCAAAAAAGCAACCGAAAAAGAATCTCTCCAAGAAGACAAAAAACATAAACAATTGAAACTGATTAAATTAATTTGATAACAAGTCCGGACCGACTGACAGACCGAGCATTGAAGCACTTTAGATACGAGTGCGATTTCCTCCGAGGGGGTGAAAATAACTCCGCCCAAGAGTTGATATGCGGAGCACTTTGGGGAATTCTCTGCGAAGTGTGCGTATGTGCGTGCATTGCTAAATTGGAATGTGAAATATGATTTTAATTTAAATAAATTTAGTTTAATTGAAAGCCGGCCAAATGGGCTGGCCCAAAGCAATTACAGATAGTTTAAATCGCTTCCGTTTTTTTGTTGACCTTTTTGGGATCAAATGATGACTATAAATTTCAAAGATTGCCTTGGATCTCTGGACACTCAGATAAGTTGAAGTTATATATATTTTAAATAATTGGCTTTTAAGCTGAGAAAAACCATTAATCAAACAAATTGATCAAAATCTACTAGATAAACACAACTAAAATAAACATGAAAAATGTATACTAATAAACAGAATTCTCGTCTTGGCCTGACCAACTTCTGCATAAGCTCCATGAAAAACTTTTTTAATAATAACCGACTATAGAAGTTTTTGCCATGTCGGTAGAAATTGCCAAAATAAATCAAATATAGCATACACTTTTTTTTTTGGCAACTGGTGACTATGAAGTTTGCATTGCCAATAAATGGCAAAAAATGGAAGTGCAGCTGAAAAAGTGTTTTCCTTTTATTACCACTTTATCCGATTAAATTGAAACTATTTTTGGACATAACTTACGAGTGTATTCAAATGGACAAGCAGGAGAACACAGTACATAAAATAGCTTTTATAGGGGAAGTGGTGTTATGTATTCACCTTATTTTCTTGTATTACAAAGCTCATTACAACTTTCGAATTGCTGAACTTCTATTGCTTCTGAGGTTTCCTTGGCGTGCGTGTGCCAGTTAAGGTGTGAAAGCTTGTGTTGTTTATGTTTACGTGGTTATTATTGTCACACCCCGTGAGGCATGAACAACAACATCCGCATCCGCAAATCATTTAGTTATTTAATTAAGCGCAAGTGCAGGCGTCAATAGAGGGGGCGTGGTCACCTAACCATAACCGATTTTTCGTTATTGTTGTTTGAAAATATTTACGAAACACTCGGAGGAGGGTGGTGGCAGTGAAAGCCACTGAAGGGCCGATGACTTGCAGTTGCAGTTTGCCAAGGGGGTGGAGATCGAAATGCAGGGCTGAAGTTGTGTGTGGTTTCCATCGTTAAGCCAGTGAGGCGAACTGGATTATGAGTGGCAACTGAGATTTGGCCAGCCAGCGAAACGTTGCATATGACACTCGCAATGCTGCCGTTGCCACTTTGGGCTACATCATCATCGGTGCAACAGCATGGGCAGTGCAGCCTCCTATGTCTGCTGTTCATTTGCCAATTATGTAGCCAGACGCGACAACTTGGCAGTAGAATGAATGCGTACACTTAACGAGAATATAGTGACCTCTTTTTTTAACAAATTTACGCAAGGTGAAACTTAAATGTAAATCAATTTTTGAATATAATATTGATTGCGAATTTTTTACTATTTAGATATAAACAAATGAAAAATTAAGGTTTAATCATAGTCGATCACGGTCGCCACCTAACTGAGCCCCTTTAACTGGGCCCCTTCAACAGTAATTTCAATAAAACAGAAATCTTTTTAATTCCTAAATTAATGTTTATAAAAAAAATGTGCTTTTAGTTTCAACAAAGATTAAGACTTCTTATAACTATAACTGAGATAAGAAACAAAATAAAAAAGAACATTTTTTGATTCGTCTTCTCGAACGACGTATCTTTTGAATTTCAATTTTATGTGTTTTAATTGTAAATTTAATATAGAGTAAATCCTATTATTTCCTATTCTTAACTGAATTACAAACTATTTGTTATGTTTCTCTCTGTGCATTCAAAAGACAGGTGGCAGGGAACAAAGAGCCAAAATCCGGGGGCCGAGAGTAGATCCTTGTTTATGTTGTCGTGGTAAGTTGGCAACACATGCCGCACGCTCGAGCACATCTAATGGCTTCGATTCCGACTGCAACATTAATTATGCCGAGGGTGAAATATTTTTGGCCACGCACACAAGAGATTTAGCTTAAGTTCTGAGCCCCGTGGTGCTGCTGATGCTGCTACTGATGCTGCTGGGCCCCTAATTGAGTTCACATTACTTGCCGAAAATATGTTTTGTATTTCGGCCAAATGTTCGCATGCTTTTATTAGGCAAACGTGAGTTGGCAACAATTTCCATTGTGCGCCGGAAAATCATGTTCAGTTCTGCAATGATGAATCTTTTGGCCGCGCCAGTTGAAAGTGTCAAACCATTTAGAGAGATGGGGTTGAGATTAGCAAGTGTTGATAGACAGACCCGAAACGTGACTGGCGAAAGTCGATGGGTTATACGTGGACATGGACCTGGGGATCTGTTCAGACAGCTGCCAGGGATACAAAGTTAAGGAAAAGTTACGCCAGGATTATTGAGCAAGGTGTGAAGGAAACTTTTTGGGGCTGTAAAATGTTGGAAGGAGTACTGTAAACGATTTTTTGGGGGCTTACAATATGGTTATAATGTGTTGTGTAGGATTAAGAATAGATAAGTTGTCTTGAGTCTTGAGAGTCTAGAAGGACTAAGAATTCATTGTAAAATAGAATGAATAAGTTTTAATCAAATTGCATCACGGTAGCCACATCATTAAATTTGTTTTAAAGAGTCCGTCCAAAGGAATAATAAATTTAAAACAGAGCTAACATATTTAAAAAAGAAAAACATTTAATTCATTCTCCTATCATCATAAAATTATATTTTTTTATCCTGGATTTTACTTAAGAGAAACGCCAGACTCCTTATAAATTTTCTTTTCTCTTCTTTGCTAAACCAAGACTCTTTTAATTATCTAATGGTGTCCCCAAATTATTTTCACACACACCTGCAAATTGTTTCAACTGTCTTTCAACCGGAGTGACCCCTTCGGTCACTCATTGCAACCGCAAAATCCATCAACTGTACCGACTTTACATATCCGCTCATTTCGCTAACGAGCTGGGGCCACAGGACCAAAACCGAGACCTCCGCCCCCTCTTGATCCGCACCTGACATGGTTTACATAGAGCTCAGCAATTTGGGGCGCACCAAGGAGCGGGGATCGGGGGGGTCTGGTGTAACCTAACGAACAGTGAATGCCATGCCGCAGCTGCAAGTGCATAAAACTCTTCTTCGGGCGACTCGCCTTCACGTTGCTGGATCTCCTGCTGCCGGGTTGGGTTGACAATTTAATTGATGTGCACTCACACAAAGGCTTTTGAAGCGACCGCTAAAAAAATATATATGTATAAAAAAAGTGACACCTACCCGACGTTGCGAACACATAGTGAAGGAGCGAAAGTAGGTCAGGCATGCAACCCGCTGTCAGCGCTGAATAATTGGAGAGGGTATCGTCGGCAAACCCACCCAATCCCAATCCCAGTCCGAAACCCCAAAACCCGACACCCCCAACTCGAAACCCCAATCCCGAAGCCCCGAGCACAGGCAACCGCAATTGGAGGAGCTGGCAGGCACCGCTTAATGGGTTTTAATTCTGATTTCGTTTGACACGCGGCTGCCACAACTAATAAATTTCCCGGGGCCATGTCAAGTGGAAAGCCTCAACTGGCCATCGCCCATCCTCCCACTGGCCATATCACCTTTGATTGATTGTCTGCTGGCGCTCGACGGTTGATAAGCGGGCCAAGAAGCCAGGTCCGCGTCCTGGAGCCAAATCAAACATGAATTACGACGAGTGGCAACGGATGATAAGCGGCCAGATAAGCGCCTGATTAGCCCCTGCGCTGCAGTTGCAGCAGCTCCGTACAAATATTTACCCAGTTATTCACAAGTGACGCGATGCAATCTGCGGACCTGCTCCGCCTCCTGCTGCCCATCAATCACCCAGCCTGTTTGCACACACTCACACACACGTGAGTGTTGTAAATTTAACAACATAATTTTTGATAATTTTTCCGTATCTTCCCTATACACCCGTTTACGTGTACGGCCGCCACCCAGAGCAAACAAACACTTTGCATGTGTTTTACGACTCCACATGGATTTGTCCCCACTTGGTCGGTGGGTCGACTCACTCCATTCCGGGCTATCCCTTCGGCTACTGATTTATTTTTTATATGCCCTGGGTTGTAAATTCTTTGTCCGGGCCCTGTGACACATTGTAAAACAATTTTCCTCACTTTTATTAGCCTGGCAATCTTTTCTGCGGGATTTGTGGGTGTTTTCTTGGTAGAAAAAATAGCTTGACTTGAGCTTGACTTGAGATACATAAGAATTTTTTGGTAAAGGAATAAATTGGTGAAAATAGGATAAAATCTTCATTGGTTTATGCTGGAAAAGCATGTATATATAAATTCAATTTGGTTATTTAAGTGGAAATTCGGCTTTTGAATGCAGACGAGTTCCGAAACGAATCCGATAAATGAACACAAACTTCATTTGATACAAGAGAATATATTTTAAAAATTGATAGAAAATATTAGTTGTGCTCTCTTGACTTTGATTTTTTGTCTTATTGACCTTTTTATACGATATTTTCGTCTTAAAAGATTATTTTGAGTTATCGTGGCCTATGGCTTGAGCAAAAATTTAAATAAAACCAATATTGTGTGAGCAAATAAAAATAGCAAACTAATCTCTGACCAACCTGCTTGTCAGAAAGCAGTGTCAACTTCTCAAATTGAACCTTGTTGTTCTGGGCCAGAAAGCAATTAGCAGCATGTATTATTTACAAAGCAGTAAATAAATCAGGAAAATCTGTCTTCATTCGCCCCAAAGCCATGATGGCAAACATAAAAGAAACACACAAAAGATGTATGTATATTTTTCCGCAAAACTTGGCTTTGTGTAAATCAAATTTGGTTTTAAGCTCTGCCCGCACACAAAAGGGCCAGAAATTGGATAGTTAATTGACAAACAATTTGACAACGAATAGCGAAAAGGAAGAAGGGATTTCCCCCTAAAATAAGGCTAGAATAATTGCGTGAAAACTCACCGATTAAACGCAACACCTCGTGCAAATTCAGGAAGATGTTTAGGTGGGCCTGGCCACTGGCGACCAGGGCCAGAAGTAATCCAATTGTCAGGCAGTTCAAGCCCATCTTCGGATCGGGATGTCCTTTTAGGTAGCTCTAGGGTCTTAGAGTTTATTTTATTTATTAATTTGAAGCCTTTAAGAGTTTCTCCTTGGCACTGGCAAAAACTTTATATCCGCTGCACTTTTGGCTGTTCACTTTGCGATTTGAATTTTATGCGGCTTGCATTTCGGAATCCCGCAGATTATTACAACAATTATTTGTCAGAGCATTTGGCACTGTGCCTTATTCTGGCCGTTCTGGGTAACTCGGGCGCACAGAGTTCCCAATACGAGTCGAACCGAATCAGAGTCTCTCCCGTTTCCCTCGCACTTTTCCGCTGCGGATTCACGTTGATGCGCACACCGTGACGATTTCCCAACGACTGTTCAAATTTGACTAAGCGCGGCAAAAACATCGATGTCACTATTTAAAAAAAAAATCCGATAGCTTTTCCGACATCGATATTTTCGTGTCCAATGCAACCTCGAACGTGTTCGAGGCTGTCCCAACTCAAACTCAAAATTGTCACTTCGAATCGGCTTTTTTACGAGCGCCAAAACGGCTCAATTTTAACACGCCAGATCTAGTGGGAAAATAGCTATATTGTCAACTCTGCTGATGATGGACTCGGCGCGTATAACAGTTCATCTGGCCTTGGAGGGGAAATCCCCCAACCGTTGCGGTTGGAAGGCGCTACGACTCCCTCTCTTCAAATGCAACCTCAACGAGCACAGGTTCGCAGGGGAAATTCAATAAGAATTTATTTTATTTTTAATCCGAAATCTTGTCAAGCGAAGTAATTATAAATTTTGTAAGTTAGTCATTGCTAGAAATTAATCAATTTTGAAAATTAAAAAAAATTAAACAAATTAAAAACTATTTATATATATTGATCAATTTCCGACTTAATTAATGTAATTTTATTCTTGTATATCATTCCACTAGTTTAACACAATTAAAATACTTAAAAAGCAGCTACATAACTAACTCCGTTGAAAACATCTGCTTAACTCTGCAACATTAGCTTTATTGAAACAAAATGTTAAGGAAATTAATCACACTAAATAATAATAATTTAGGTTTTTCACATTCTTCAAGCTTTAAGTAACTAAACCAAAAAAAAATCGATCAATTCAGTTTAAGATGCACTCGCACATCCGCTGGCTAATGCGCCGGCGCAATTGCTCAACTCGGCGGAGGAGTTGTATGTCCTGGCAGCCCGTAAGAATCTTTTGCAGATCCTGCACCGCCTCCAGACACTCGCAGTGCTGGGCGAGACGTGGGCTTTGGCAGAAGGTATTGTCGCAGCTGATGGGGTCGCATTTGCGCAGAGGAGCGCAAAGGTTCTCCCGACAGCATTTGCTGATGTACTCCCGGTGGCACATCTGGCGATAGTAGTCCCGGAGCATTCGCTTATGGTCCGCCCGCTTCATGTCCTGGATGAAGGGAGCTTCTGGCTCGCCACGACCGCGGTCTATTAAGTCACAGATCTCGCACGGGCATCCTTGGGGAGGGCATCCAGGGTCCTGGCACTTTTTCGGATTTTTAATCTTGTTATTTTCCTTGGTCTTGTCCTTGTTCGTGTCCGGTCGTTTTTTTACGTTCTTAACCTTGTCCTTGATAGTACTAATGGAATCTTTGGGAATCTTTATCTTGTGGGGAACCTCCTTGGAACCATCCAAGTCGGCTTTTGTTCCCCTTGGACCAGTGGTCGTGGGCCTTCGCGAATCCTCCACTTTTCTTGATTGACGTTCGACTTTGCTCACTCGCTCATCATCACGCTCAGATAACCCGGTGGTACGTACTTCGCTTTCCCGTTCGAATTTGTTCGAATCATCAGTCTTCCTTTTCTTTTTGTTCTGCTTTTTGTCTTTATTCTGGCTCTCACGTTTTATCTTCCAGTCTCCATCTCCATCTCTATCATCCGAGCTTTTATTTTTGCCATCTTCGGTCACCTTGTCCACGTTCTTTTCCTTGTCCTTCTCCTTGTCCATGTTTTTGTCCTTGTCCGTATTCTTATCCTTGTTCTTGTCCTTGCCCGTATTCATATCCTTGTTCTTTTCTTTATCCGTATCCTTATGCTTGTTCTTATTCTTGCTCTTATCCTTGTTCTTATCTTTGTCCATATCCTTGTCCATATCCTTGTCCTTATCCTTGTCCTTGTTCTTGTCCTTCTTGTTCTTGTCCTTGTTCCAATCCGTGTCCTTGTTCCAATCCGTGTCCTTGTTCCAATCCGTGTCCTTGTTCCAATCCGTCTGCTTGTCGGAATCCATATCTTTGTCCTTATCATTGTCCTTGATTTTATCCTTGTTCCCATACTGGTTTTCGTCCTTGTATTCAGTTTCACGGGTTCCCCCACCAGTGCCGCCACCATCACCGTGCCAATCGCCACCTCCTTGCCCATCGTCGTCACCTGACTTCTTCGTCACGCAGCAGCTCTTATAGATCTTCAAGAGCGGATCGGGCAGGGGATCCTGCTCGAAGCAATTGAGGAATCTCTCGTACAACTGATCGTAGTCCCTGGGCTCCGGACTCCTTATCTCCTTCTGGTCGCGAAGCCATTGCCGAAACTCTGCGTTATAGGGCCGGGGATCAAGCTTGTACTTGGCCCACTCGTACTGGGAGCACGCATTCTGCTCCCCATCGCAATCCGGGGGACAGTACCAGTGACGGCGTCGTAGTCCATGAGGCCTCTTTTGGGGGGGTCGTTCCATGTCAAGGGCTTGGGATATAGAGACCCTCACATTTTCGTGCTGGGCTACACCAAAGGGATCGTAGGGATCGACTGGGTCGGGACAGAAGACCGACTCCAAGGCCGTAAGGGGATTCAGCCTGCGCTGAACCATGGGCATCTGCTGCAGCTCCGCCTGCAGAGCCCGACGATTGAGGATGAAGGGCTGGCCCATCTGACTGGAAACAGAGTTCTTAACAAGGGAATTCCTCTTCGGATGCGAAGGCAGTGTCGGCTTAGTAGAACGCCTCTTGGTGGTGTCAACACTTGCCTTGTCCAGGCTGGCCATCAGCACCTGGTTGAACGTCACCGAATCCGGCTGGCTAGTAGGCGATCCGACGCCATAAAAACCCAACGTATTCTTACCCGAAATCTGCTGCCACTGAAGCACTACGTCGTCCTTTTTCACGTCAAAAGGTCGCCCACAACCGTCCGCCTGGAGGGAGTCAGCCAACCAGGAGAAGGCCTTGGTCTTGCTGGGATCGCAGGGTGGCATGTATGGACGGATCGAGGGATAGGTCTCCGCCCGATGGAAGCGATAGTCCTGGCAGTTACCCCGCCTCATTGCCTCCCTGGGCGTGGGAAGTATCTCGTCTGCCCGTGAATACTGTGAGCTGATTGCGTCATCTTCCTTCAGGCATGCAGAGCTGTGTTGCCTCACGAATCTCTGGCTCGAACTCATGTGTGATTACCTACTCTGACTTTTATACTTACAAAATTTAAATTTTAGCTGTTTGCCCTATGAGCTCTGTCGACAGAATGACATTTCCCAAACGGGCTAGTTCCGGTCATGATAGAACTAGGGCTTATTTTTCCGACAGGACTACCTTGTATAATTCTATCATGGTTCCGGTGAAGTGCGCTCTCGAGCTAAGGTTCCGCGATGATCAGGAAGATCAAAATATTCTTAGGATATTGGGCCTTTACAATTTTTTTTTTTTTTTTTTTTTTTTTCGCGCGGGGTCATGCTTCCACCTCCCGCCCAACTGACCGAGGGGCGCAGCCGTGTGACGTACGGCACGAATCGCGAACTAGATAGACGCGTTAG
>JAEIIL010025157.1:0-25390 GCA_018905715.1 Drosophila lini | reverse complement strand
GTCTCCTTCACTGCGTTGCAAACTTCTGACTGAAATAATAATACCCTGCAAGGGTATAAATATAAAAAAATATTTAAATACATAAATTTTCCCATTTGTCCATGGGTCATCTCTGCTAAAGGGAACAAGGAAGTATGGCAGGAATATGAGAAAACTGTGCAGGCTTCCGAGGCAATGGCAACACACACGAGAAGGACATTCTCTGTTCTTGCTTTTTATTAGAATGTGTCCATGGAGACGTGGGCGCCAGCCATTGTCTGGCTGCCTTCGCCACGAATCTCCAGCGTTCTCTCTTCCCTAGTATATATCCTATCCTATAGTATATACACACAGATATATATTGTGCTTCTGTAGTTTGCCATACATTTCTTAGCACGTAGTTATCTGTGGCAGCAACGGGAACAACAATGCCACTTGAAAGAACAATAAAAAGTTTGCTGAAAACAGAAAAACCCAGATATACCCTTTCGCATATGAGGACAACTCCCTGTTTTGCAATAAAAAGGAGGTATATCTATGAAAGAGGATATATGTGAGCAAGTTCCGTCATTAAGTTGAAACATTATTTAGTATTGCGATTGCTATCGGTTTATGCTTTTTAATATATATATTTTTTGATCAAATCTAAGGTGGAGTCAGAAATAAATTTTTTATAAAATAACAACGTGCCAGAATGAACTTGTGGTGGTGTGAAATAAACATCAATAGACCACTGAGTAAGCTATATTTTTCCTTAAGTTAATTTTTAATAATTAGCCGATTTTCCGATTTGTCGATTTAGTTGTACATTTCGCTAAAATCTTACGATTTCGAATACGACCAGAGCACCGATTATTGTTAGTATTTACATTTTTAATAACGCCTTGGACCAACAACATCAAGGCACACAACACAGCAACCAGACCAATGAGAAACTTCATAGCTACCAGATCCAGCGGGAAATGAGTTTTAAAATAGAAAGACCTCTACTTATAGGTTGGTAAAGCGAATAAAAATAGCGAACTGTTGCCACTACTAACTAACTATATTCTAAAATATTTAAAGTTGCCCTTACCTTAATATATTTGTACTAGGTAATGTAAGAACCCTCGAAATGCGTATTAAATAAAGTTAAATATTTGTATCAAATTTGATTGAGGATAAAACCAACTTTGATTTGGTTTATAAAATGCCCTTGTTAGCGTATGGTTCTGATCTCTGACCAAATTGCTAAATCAAACCGTCGGTTGATGCTAAAATCTAGAATAAACATTTATATTTTATGGTGGCCTATATGTATGGTCTTTTAGAATAAGCGCCTTAAGAATTTAATTCAAAAAGAAACATTTTTTTATTGAAACTCCATTTTATTTTATCAACCAAATTAAAGTTCTTACAAATTGCAAAGAAAAGATAATGTAGATCTTTTTTTTATTTACTGCATTTATTTACTGGATAAAATTACTGCATTTTTTTATCCAAGGCTGCTCAGGTTGCCAATTTGAATTTGATTAGTATTATCGTTAGAATTTTCTCCCTGGACCTGGAGCAAACCCACGAAGAAAAGTACAGCGACAACACCAGCAAGGAACTTCATGGCTATCGGTTTGATTTGAAAAAATATAGAAAGAACCGAGAGTGGTTGCCGCTTATATAGCGAGTCTTGCATAAGTGGAACTAATATGTTTAGCTATATATAATTAATATTTCCATGAAAAGCTGACCTTTGAGCAGTCAGCAAAAAAAAAACTACCACCACTCTCGCAGTCATGAGCGAGACAGATTTTCATGTGTGTCGCAAAATGCATGTGATTTGTTGTTGCAACCTTGAGATTGCAATTATCCGCCATTATTTTCTATGACCCCAAATTTCTGAGGCTTGTTAAGTTCCACTGATTGCCAAACACGAGCAACGATCACCTGGGACGAGTTTCTAGCTCTTCCAAAAAACAGAGTGGCAAAAGCCGTGGGAGTTGACAGGGGGACTGCGTGTCCATCTCGGTATTTTTAATACAGAACATTGGCTTTTTCGTTTGATAAAATATAAAGTTTCAATTTTGTACTGAGATATGTCAATTTTTAATGATTTCTGAAGGCCTAGAGAAAAAATTAATATATGTAAAATTTTCATAGGCATTGATGATGGGTATTTTTATAGGACCGTAAAATTATTTAGCCAATGGAAGTTTTGTTGCCAATCCACATTGTCTAATCTTTTGTTACTTTAACCAAGACAGGCCTCATATTATTAAAACTGATCAAAATATCATGTTTACCAGTTTCTGAGGAAAATTTGAAAGGCTCAACCTATGGATTGGCTTACAAGAAGTGAACTGTATGCTGAACCTGCACCTTAGTTAACCTTTTAGGATGGCCTACTATATATAAAAATAAAATATATTTACTTTTCCGTACTAGGTTAAGTAAATAAAGGAAACTCGATATGCGTATTAAATATAGGAAAATATTTTCATCAGAGCTTAACTAGAGACTAAACATTTACATCTATATATAGATTCCTATAGGAATCCGCTTTTCCAAAAATATCCCATGAGGAAAAACGCAAAGCTTTACTGCTTACAGCACTTACATATTTACTGCATTTATTTCCTGGAAATTTAAATTGGATTATTTTTTAGAAAAATAAAGAGCTTTGTTTATTTACTGCATTTATTTACTGCATATATATAGTGCATTACTTAACCAAGGCTACTAAGGTTTGCAATTTGAATTTGATTCGTGTTGTCGTTGCTATTTTCACCCTGGACCTGGAGCAAACCCACGAAGAAGAGTACGGCGACAACACCAGCAAGGAACTTCATGGCTATCGGTTTGATTTGTAATAAGGTCGAAGAACTAGAGTGGTTTGAAGCTGGTGATGCTATAACTAAATCCCTCAAATTCGTCTCTACTTATAAAGGAAAATAAGTAAGGTAAAACCGGAACTGGAACTAATTTTTGCATTTAGTTTGAATCGTTGCATACCAAAGTGTGATAATGAAATTCAAGTAAAAGGTCAAATGGTTCTCAAAGTCAATCAAATGAAGTCACTGAATGAAAAAGGAATGCAATTATTATTTATATAAGACTTAATTAGTAAATTATCCCTCTTCAAATTCTAATAATTGTTAATTTAACAAGGAAAACTTAGAATTCTTAAGCTAAAATCCAATTTTAGACACTGCCTAAGAAATAGATCCATTGTTATGGCGTTTATTCTTTGGTTATTCATTTAAATTTAAAAAAGAGACCTCTGACTTTTGTGTTGAAATTAAGAAACTACATTTTGAAAAGTACATCGTATATTTCCTATTAAACTATTAATAAATATTAAAAACCATGTGCATTGTGGTAGATATACTTCATCACTACGCCGGTGGTAATCCCAAGAAGTTCGTGAGGGTGGGACATCCGCTGGCAGTAATTTTGGGACTGTCGACCTCTGTCCTTTTGTTTTTGGTGCAAATGCTGCATGTGGCGCCACAGCTGCTTAGCGAAGTGTTGTGCAAGCTGTACTGGATGCTGGCCATCTTCATAATGTACAATATCCTGGGGAACATGTTGGCCTGCCACCGTGCCACATCCTCGGTGGCTAGTCTGCCCGAGGAGAGGCAAGTGCCAGCTGCGGAAGAGAAGCATCTGTGGCAGCATTGTGATTTGTGCCACAAGCTGACGCCCCCCAGATCCTGGCATTGCAAGCTGTGTGAGTGTTGCATTTTGAAGCGGGACCATCACTGCATCTTCACGGCCGCCTGCATTGGACACAATAACCATCGGTACTTCTTTTGGTTCACGTTCTATGCGGCATTTGGAACTGGCCTGTGTCTTGTCAGCACCTTTGTGTTATTAGTAAGGAATCTATTGGTTTTGCAACTGATTAATTTCTCCATCTTCTTGGAGACCTTACTGTTCTCCATCACCCTATTTTCCTGGGTAGCAGCTGTCATCATGTTTGCATTCCAAATACACGTTGTCTACCTGAACACTTCGTACTATCAAATCCTTGATCGCAGCTATGATCTGGGTGTGAGATCAAACTGCAGGATTATAATGGGAGAGAGAGGTCTGTGGACCTTCCTGTCGCCTTCGATAAAGAGTCCCTTGCCCCACGATGGGACCCAATGGCAGATGAGGCAGAGAACATGAGTAACTAACTATTAAGTCTTTATCTAAATTTATATTTATTAAATAAAATAATAAATTGCGATTTTTTGTGTAAAATAAGACTTTATTTGTACAACAAAATCTGTGATAAATATTCTTAACCTTTGAAAAAACCCTGACATTTACATTTCACTATGCCTAGCGTATCGAATTTATTTTTTAAGGTCAGCACTTACGTGTTGAATTTTCTATTTATTTATATAAAAATAATAAGCTTTTCCATTTTTAATTATTATTTTCAAGAGCAAAACCAAGCATCCCAACAGACAGACAAGACACCACCTATAGCTATTAATTTTTAAAACCAAATTAGATTTCTGATTTCTACTGTTGCAGACTAATTGTCTGCTAAAATATTCATAATAAATTCGGAGAGCTTTTACAAATCATCACAGCGCTTCTTGAAGAACTAATTAATTGTTGCCAAATATATATAAAGGCAAAGTAAATAGCCAAAGGCAATTACTGACTGGGCATTATTAACATTTTGGGGAGTATCCCGCAGCGCTTTCAAGTTTTGTATAAATATTTTCGCATCATTAAATAGCCAGCCAGCCAGACGGTGCTTTATTTATGCAAAACACAATTTCTCAATTTGTTTAAAACCCCGCCAGCCACTGGCATTTCTATTTAGTACATATACACATCTATATTCAAAGCATTTTAGAGGCCACAGACCCCGAGTGCAGCCCGGATTGGGCAGGAGCTGAAAGAACTAATGCACAAATTTATTGTGACTTTTGGCACTGCCGGCAACAGCTGCTCCATATTATGGCTGACACCCAGAACTGCGTCCTGCAAAAGCGAAAAAAAGGACTCACACACATGTGTGTTTAGGGGAGAGTGTGCCTCCTGCTCAGTTTTATCTGGTGCGCTGCACGCGGCACATTTGCATATTTCGTGCACAGGAGGAGCTGGCTTTTTATTTTATTTTTATTAATGCGAAAAATGTAATTTCAGGCATTTGCAACTGCAGCAGGCCCTCAGGGGCCACACGACGACGACAACAGTCAGCCCAGCAGAATAAAATTGGCATGGGGAAAATTGCAGAAAATGTTCATAGAAGCCAAACAAAAAGTAAAATTCATTTAAAAAAGCCAGGGACTAGGGGAGTGGGTAATACGGCGGAATTTTAAAATTTTCTAATCTATTTAAGTGTTTATTATATTCTAAAAATAAAAGTGTACGTTTCGAGTTTTTCTGATAGTACTAATAAAAAAAAATAGTTTAAAAATATATAAAAATTCCTTCTAGTTGAAAAATAAGGAATAAACATATTTAGCATTAAGAAATATGGTTAAATTTTCAGTACTATATTTTTGAGATATATATTATATCAGACAGAAAGCTTTTAGTAATGGAAATTTCAGTCTTAGGACACCAAAATTCATAACAATTACAAATGCAATCAAAACACTTGATTAGGTTTTTGGCTTTTAGTCTCGGTCCGCCAGCCAGCTTCCCCCTTTCCCCCTTTCCCCCTTTCCCCCTTTCCAGTTGTGTCATGTGTCCACTGGGTCAGATGAAATTCGGCTTCTTCGTTGTTACTTTCATTTGCATTTGTCACGCTCGTTAGACATCCGGAATTCCCATTGGGAAATACGTAGTTTTTCCCGATATCCAATGACAGCCACGTGACTGGCATCCTTGTGCTGACAAGAACAAACAAAAACTAAAGCCCAGCGAAGCTCACTCAAGTAATGCTTACTAAGCTAAAAAACCTCTCCTGGAATGTAGTTTTTTTTTAAACTAAAGCCCAAGCGACAACAACGAAGGCTCAGAAAGAAGCTCACTCTCAGTCCGGCAGCTCATAAATAAATATAAAAATTACTGTAATAGTTTTCAGCTTTTGGTTTCACTTGGCAACGGGCAATGCATAAATACCGAAGAAGAGCTCTCGGGGCTGAAATCCTTTGGCTTTATCTAAGCACTGGTAATAGGATGAAACGAATGTCCGACTTGCCTGCAATAAGGACTCGGTGGAAAAATAAAAAGGGAAAAAGGAAGAATGCAGAAATCTTTTCTTGCAAAATTGCAAAATAATATAGAATTCCTGAAATGCAATTCAAGTTGTTTTAATAAAATCATAGGAAAAACAAAAGGCTAACTTGTAACTTTTAGCTGGTAAAGATTCTTTAACAACTTTCAGGCTTTAAATATAAAATCATCAAAGAATACTCTCAGTTTTTATTATTAAAAATGAACATCAAAACCCTACACCTTGCATCAAAATCTAAATGAAACAAAATGTTACGTAAATATTTAAACAAAATACAACGAGAGCTGGCAACCTTTTACAAAAAAATTGTATTCTGTAGCTGAGTTCAAAATTTGCTACAAATTGAAGCCATATCCACACACCTGTATGCATGGGAAAAATACAATCTAAAATTTAAATGAAACTCCCAAAACGACTTGATTAAATTTCAACAATGATTGCCCAACCAAATGAATGCCGTGGCACATTGAAATTTTACGAATGAGTTGCCCCGGAAATGCAGCCACGTATTTGCATTATGATTATGATGGTTGCAATGCACAGAAAACAACAGAAACAGAATAAGGAAAGTGGAATGGGAATGGGAACCTGAAAATATAAAGCCAAATATTTTTGTGGCTACACAAGGAAGTGGCCAAAAGCGCACTTTTCATAATCTCTTGCATTTTATGGCGTGGCGTCGGAAAACAAGCAGCCAAGCGGGCTCCCAGAGCCAACAGAAAATTCAAATGAATAGCAAATTGCGGCACACGCTTCGCGCAATGCCACAAAGGCTTTTACCAAAACCCCCGCCCCCCCTGTCCCTACAGCGTCTCTCAGCCGGGAAAATCAAATCCGCCTAACCCCATCCGGTCTTGTCTGCGGAAACAGCTGTTTCCTTTACACAGACACAGCAGCCCCCGGATACCCCCAAAACGATGCCCTCAAAATTATTATTACATTTTATGCCAATTCAACGAATTTTCCATGTGCATTGGCTCCGATTCTGGCGGGAAACTTAAGTTTTTCTCGGCTTAATTAAAGCCAGTTCCCTGAACAGAACCAAAAAAAATATATAGGAAACATAAATTAAAACTGCGGCACCGCAAGTATGCCACAAAAATGAAGTTTTAAAATCTTGATGACTCAACTTTGCAGTTGTTTGTTTGCTGGCTGCACAGGAAGTTAATATTTTTGCAATTTCGCCCAGAGTTTAATTTAAAAGAGGATCCAAATCCGGATGCAGTTCGCAACTGGAGATACCCTAAGATATTTTGGCGGGGAGAAAATTAAAATTTGGGTTTATCTTAAGCTGTGGAAAATATAAATTATATAAAATATATATTAAACTCTTTATTTTAAATATATTTAAATGGAAAAATACATTTTTAAAATGGAAAAGTAGAATTGTTTATTCAAGCTGAATAAATGCTGAACACTTTTTTTAGAGAGTAGCTTACAGCGCCTCAAAAAATGTTAAGTATACGTATTTTTAAAGGATAAATCCCATTACGAATCGAAAATATCTTTAACTTTTTTATAAACATTTTTTAAATATCTAAAAATTACGCACAGAACGTGAATACATAGTTACATCGTTTCTAAAAATATTCGAAAAAAGGGCATATATAAAATATAAAATATATATTTTCTACACTTGTTCTCATCACGAAAAAGCATTAAATATCAAACAAATCTATTTCAAAACCCGCCAAAACATCTCCAACTAAAACAATAACCTCCGAGAGAGTATAGAGGAACACAAAGTAGTAAAAATGAGAACGCAGGCCAAGCCATGAAATGTTCGTTCAGGGGAAAATAAATGAGCTTCTGGCCACGGAACTTAAAGTTGGAAATGACGATGCGAGGCGATGAGATGCGGAGGCAAAGGCAATGGCGACTCTTCGCTAATTTTGTATGCAGCCCACACAAATCTTGTCATTATTAAACGCTGGCAGGCTCTCTCTCCGGTCTGCAGTCTCCCGTCTCCAGTCTGCGCCAGAATTCAACTGGACTTTGCGGCCGAACTGGTGTCTGCTTTTTGCTCGTTTGATTTGCTCCATTAATTTTGAGCGGAGTTTTGGCCCCGGGGAAAGTTCTGTGACAGCGGGCAACAGCCGGATCCTGTTGGGCCCGTTGATTTGTGTGGCGCTTTTCTGGGTGATTAAGTCATTCATCAGGCGGCGGTGACGGCGACGGCGGCTCCTAAGTAGAAAAAGCAACCATTTTCTTTAACGCGGTTTTCTAATGAAGCGTCCTGCCGAATAATTAGAGGTTGTGTTCTGTGTCCTGGCACCCCCCTTCCTGGCTTATCTAGCTGCCAAAATATTTCCACTCACTTTTTTCAATTAAAAAGTTTCGCCTTTGTCATGGCTACGCAATAAATATCCTGGCTTGGCGGGGCCATGCGGCGTATGCGTAATAAGCATTCAATGATTGGGCACACAGAGCCAGACCTAAGCTCATTTAATTGGTATTAATAATGGTCCTGGACAAAGGACCAAGCTGTTGCCGCGCAACCAGACAGGGGGAAGAGAGGCGGAGGGATTTGAGCGGAAATGAGCTCTGCACTGAGAATAAAAATTAAAGGGAAATTAAATGTATTCTAGGAAGATATGAGTTAACATTAGGAAATGAAAAGTCAGATATAAAATAAATTCTGTATTTTATAAATAACAAAATTTCGAACAATTTGTAAGCTGGTTTCTTTTTAAACTGAAAACTTTTTCATAGTTTGTTTCTTTTTGATTTTAGTTGTACCATTTCTCCCCGTGCTCTTGTGGGTGACTGAGCAGTGGGTGGTCGAGCATCTGTCAAGGTCATCGCTAAGTAGTTTAGTTCTGACATTGGCATGCTCAGCAGTGCAAATGCCTTGATAAACGTTGCAAGCGAAACGTTGGCTGTAATTTTATAGCTCGCAGCATATTTATTTTGCAGAAAAGGGCGAGAGAGAGCTTCTTGGAAAGGGGTTTTTTCCCATTCTATTTTTGCCTTTCATTGTTATACTGGGTGCGGTGGGGATTTCAGCTTCTCTGTAAGCAAATTTTCTTATTTATTTGTAAAAACTTTACCATCGATTTTACAGAAATCTTAAGTGCTGCAAATTAAGTATACAATTTATCGCTTGAGGGGCAGAGAGTTGATGGTGATTTTAAGACAATGGAAAGATAATTCTTGTAATTATTCTTATAATTATTTGTAAGATATAATTATACTTTTTTTATCTTTAGATGCTTGCTCTTTCTTCCAGCTTAATCCCCATCAAACCCACTTTATGTCACCACCCCAAACACCAAAATGAAAAAGGGGAAGGAAGAAAGTCCCTCCTGGCATCCGGGCCAAGTGTAAGCTTACATTTCTGGACACTTTATGGTAAAGTATTATGACACATAGCAAATAGTTGAGGGGAAGTAAGTATTTCGCTATTTTACACCTCTCTCTGCGAGTGGGGACGTATTCATTTCCGAGCTGCTAGTTGATTTCTTTTTTTTTCGTGACATTTCGTGGCACTTTGTTGTCTTGTTTGTCCCAGTTTGTTGCGCTTGTCAGTCGTTCTTCGTTGTTCTCGTCCTGTTTTCATTATTAATACGCCGACTGCCTTTTGTTTGGCGCCCCCGCCTACCGCCAGCAGCCGCCCACCTTTCGACCGACTTTCACCCGCTTTTCATTCTTTTCTACTTGGGAATTTGAGGAGCCAAGTTTTCGCTTTTCTCATTCGTTGTATTTCGTATTCGTGTTAGTGACAGAAATTATTCTTGTTGACACATAAAAATTGTTTAACCCTTTTTTTGTGTTCATGGCATGAAAAATGATAGCAAATGATAAAATGTTTTGGTACGTGGGGGCCACTGAGGGAAATGTATAACTAAATAGGAAAATGTTATAGGTAAAAATTATTTGATTTATATTTTAGAAATATCTATCTTGAATAAGGACCTTAATATCACCTATTTAAATATAGGTATTTATTTAAATACAAAATAATATTATATACAAAATAATATTATACATTTCGAGTAATACATTTTCTCTCTGTTTATGACTGTGTTTAAGCATTTGGCCAAAACATTTCCCAGACATTGATGTATTTGGGTCAGACGCTAGCGCTGCTGCCTGGTATAAACTTCCCCAAAAAAAAAGGAAACCCAGAAAAATGCTAAGGATATACGAATGTATATATGTATATGCTGGCCATGCCCGCTTTCCGGCTCATTAACATGGTGAAAATTTGCATAGTTAATTGCTTTTTAATTGTTGTGTTTGGAATTTTCAATTGCAGCCGAAATAATTATATATATACACTATTTTCAGAGGGTTCGGGTTCATTCCTTAAGCTTGGCACGTTTTATGGCTAAAATTTCTTTATTTTGTGCGTGGGGTGTGCCCCATTAGGCAAATGGAGTTTGCAGCTTGGCTAATGAAGCATAGTTTTGAGATTTGCCACGCCCCCCTAGCACCCCCCCTCATCCCACTCAGACAGACTTCAATTAGCCTGCCAGCAGCAATGGCTGAGTTTTTATTTCGCTGGCTGTTTTGTTTTTAAGCATTTTTTTCGGTTTTTTTATTTCGTGGGTTGCCTTTTGCGGTCATTAAAACTAATGGCAGCTCGGTGGTGCTCGCTGGCTTTAAAAATCCCACACTAGCCCTCGGGCCGAATGAACCGGGACCAACCGGATATATCATTTGACCAGAAAGCCAAACAAATAAACTCTTGCACACACACAGAGAGAGAGAGCCCAGGTCAAAACCGAAGGGAAACAAACAAAAAAATCTAGCAAAAAAGGAGCCCCAAAGTTTTGTTGGCTCGCATGCGGTCACAAAAGAGCAGTAAATTAAAATTTACTCGACATGAAATTGAAGCGGCACAGACTCGCTGCCTGCCACCCTTTCCCATTTTCCATTTCCCACCATTTTTGACTGGGAAAATTCATTCATTTTCGGTGCACTTGCCTGTACGAAAGATGGTGGCCATGGGGCTTCGTTTTGTATCCTTTCAGTCTGATTGTAAATGCATTTCCCCGTCTGAAATATCAGAGGGAAAAGCCATTAATAAATATTTATATTTTTACCACAACAAATAAAAGTAACTGGGCTATTAATTTCTGATAAGATTACAGTATTATTACCTTGAAAATTCATATAATATCGATTTATAGATGCTATATAGGTATTTCAAGCGAAAGTCTATATGTGAATTTTTGTACGGTTCATCGATAGACTGTTTGTTATGAAGAACCACTATAATTGGACAAGAGAAAAATAAATAAAATTAAATAGACTGAGACTTTTCCTCGATATCTAATCATAGCTTACAATAGCTCTTTCCCTCAGTCGTTGTGGTCCTTCCCAAGGATCACCGCCTGCAGTCCGAGGCAGACCGCTTGCCGACTGCACTTCATTTTCCTCCATCTCCGGTTTGTTTTTCCGCCAGTTTGGCCTGCGGTGGCCTGTGCCCCGAAGGGTCTCGTATTTTACGTGGTCAAAGTTGTACGTTCCGGCGAACTACTGACATGCAAAGCAGATTTTGGCCAAAAAAATACGAGTCAGGGCCACTTTGCAGTCGACACGCGTGCAGAGATTAAATGGGTAACAAAAAATCGGTATAGCCAGCGGCAGTGGTCAGACATACGAAAAAAAAAAGCAAACTATTTTAAAGAGCTCCAATCAATTATCAAGTTGAGTCAGTCCACTGGTCGGTCGCTGTTACCACAATTTCCCGTTAAGCGACAATTTCCGCAGCGATTATTCAATGTCAACTAAAAAGTTACAAAACCGTTCGAAAAACCAGCAAAAAGCAATTAAAAGCAGCTGCTGACCAGCTGCCACGCCCTACTTGCGCCCTGCTGTGTCCAACCCCCCCCCCAAAAACTGCATGTTTATTTTATGTGGCAAAATATGTTTTCTTTTTGGGGCGAAATATTTATGTAAGCTCTGCTGCAGTTTATTTGTCAAGCCGGACATGCAGATGTCGGAGGTCCTGCCGGAGGATTAGATGGATTTATCGCACTGTGACAAATATATATTGTGTAAATCATTTCGATGGCAACATTTTCAGGAGTCTTTGCTGGTACTGCAACGTGTAAAATTTATTGCAAGCAAAAATGAATTAAATATGCCTTCTGTGTGCAGGAAAAAAAAGAAGAAGGGTGTAGGTTATTGGCTTTGGCATGTAGTTTTTATTCAATTACATGAGAAAATATGAGAGTTTGGAAAAAGGTAAAATATAGTTGCTGATATAGTAAGCTGAATCGTTGGGTGGAATATCAGGCTTAAATCGTTGTTATCAAGATATAGTTTAAAATTTGAAACTATTATAAGTAAGACAACTTTGAGGCAGACACTTTAATCTAATCCAATGTAACCCAGTTAACATTAACCACTAAGCCTAATTACACACCAATCTCTGCCTCTACACAAATTCCATTCAAAGCACTCTAAATATAATGTAAATTATGCTGATCACATAGATTTCAATATTTTTACTAAATTGCAGTTCAGCTCGTCTGTCAAAAACAAAAATTGATTGACTGCATTTGGCCGGGGGCATGACTTAATTAGCTGCAGCTCATCCACAGCTCTCGATAATTATGAATTAGCTTAGTCCCTGACCCGCGCCAGGGCTCTACCCCCGCGCCAGAAGCTGTGGCCAAATGGCAGCAGCAGGATTTGCTGGCAAATGAAATTTCCTCCGTTTTACAGCCAAACTGCAGCAGCTTGTTGGAGTTAATTGAATTGTTGTTTCGCCTGGGCCCTAGATATCGCCGGCGCACATATACACCATATATTAGTTATTGATTTCCCACAGGTTGCGATATGTGTTTAATGGCAATCAACTCGAAATGGGGAGAGAAACGGGAAATGCAGGCACTGAAAATGCTGAGCCCATGTTTCAATCAATTGGAAAACATGAAAATTGGGATGAAGCAAGGGGTTAGGGGGTTGTACATACATTTATATATCAAGAGAAAAAGTTCGTTATGATGTATTGATAAAAATTTTCAGCTCAATATAAAAATATCGTAAATTTTGATGGATGGAAATATGAAATATAGATATAATCATCGAATTGATCGGAATATTACATTATTTCACATATTTCCTCATGCTTAAAGAACAATTTTATTCATTTTTGGCTTTACCAAACAAAACAAAACTATACATTAGGCATTTTAAGATCAACTCGAATTATTTTCTACCCTGACTCTGATTTTATTATAGATATTGATTACATTTTATTGGTTTATAGTGTTTTTCGTACAAGCATGTCTACATTTTAAATGTAAGTGCTTGTTAAGCTACAGTATTAACGTCTAGACGTTTACTTAACAATGATTCCATAGAAAATTTAACAATGCTTGGTTTGACAAAATAGAAAATGAAGGAAGGAAAACCCAACTCACATGCAGTTGCCAGGAATATGCTCGCAGGACATAAAACGGGCTCAACGGCTTATGTGATATCGAACATGCTGGAGATGTTATGAGATGGGATGCAAGATTTAATGATTGTAAAGCTCTTGCTGATCCTGGGCAGAACCAGCTGCTGTTGCCCCTGAAGCTTCGTCCTGGGCCTGCGCAGCGGCCTCATCGGAGTAGTCATCGTAGCTCTCATTGGGATCCTCTACAGCGCCCACGTACTCATCGTCGTCGCTATAGCTGTCGTAGAGCTGATCCTCGCCATCCAAATCAATGAGCAGGCGCCGCAGATAACGCAGTTCGTCGTGGGCACGCGAGACTTTGCGCTCCAAAGCCTTCATTTGGGCCTGAGAGCAGTGGGGGATTTCGTTATTAATCTTTATTAACATTTATAAGTTTTCTCATGTAAGCCCCGATATCGAACCTGTGGAATCAGCGGACATCCAAGAGCATGCAGAATGTACATCAGGGGATCCGCGGGCGGCGGATCCATTGCGGTCAGTTGCTTCAATATCTCCAGCAGCTTCGGCAAAATGCCCTTCTCCGTCAGATAGTCAATGTACTCAACTTCTTTCTCCGTCATTTTGGGTTATTTTAAGCGTTCAATTACCAAAAATTTAAGAAAAAATAGAAACTGTACGAATTTTTTAAGCGAAAACTTTTTTTTCCCGGGAATAACTGTAAACGCAGGGATGCTTTGGGGCCAGCCTCTATCGGGAGATTTTGGTACCAGCAAATTTACAGGTTTTCTACACCACGTTCGCGTTTGACTCAACAACAAAATTCAGCAGAAAACATTGAATATTTTATATTTCTAATTCATTTTAAAGCAAATGTTTTTAAAAAATATGTATTCGGTAATTAAAATTATAAATATGAAATAAATAAGAGAAAATAATAGCATTTAATTGGTATTAACTAAAATACTAAAAGTGGTATTTCGGGAAATCGAAGTGACTGGTATTTATTTTCCGGCCGGTTGGTATTTCCCTTCGTTGCCGGTGCTGTCACACTGAACACAACAAATATAGTCAAAATTCGAAGGGATAATTCAAGTTATATATAGCACCGACTTTCAACCAAATGGAAAAACTAAGCAAAGCCAAGAAGGTGGCGCGCGAGGAGAAGCAGCGCGACCAGAAGCTCGAGGAGCTGGTAAGTTTCAGTCCAAGTGTAACTCCAAGAAAAGCAACCATGCCGTTACAACCGGCGTTGCAATGGAAACGGCTATAAATAAATCGGTTTCTCATGGTTATATTCCCCGTTCCGCCAGGTGCTGAAGTCCCTCGAAGAGTGCCCCTCCACCGAGGACAAGGTGAAGTTTCTGCTGCAGCGTCATGTGGACAGCGAGAAGAACGTTAGCCGGCTGACATCGGACCTCCGGGTGCTGCAGCGCCAAATGGAGAGCCAGCAGCGGGAGAAGGAGCAGATGCAGCGCGACCTTAACAAGAGCGTCCTCATGCGCGACAAGCTGCAGGAGGTGTGCCGCGAACAGCAGCGCATCATCAAGTCGGTGAAGAACGAGAGCCTGCTCCAAATCAAGGTCGAGGAGGAGCGGCGCAAGGAGAGCCAGACCAAGTTTCAGTCCTCGCTCAACGAGGTCCAGAAGTCGCTGGCCAAGAACAACGAGGAGAACATGAAGTTGCGTGATTACAACATCGAGATGACCAAAAAGTAAGAGGCAACCTCATGGCGCATGCCGCCGCCGCACGCCCCACTGCTGCTCCGTCTAAATATAGACACTGCATATATAGACACACTCACACTATGCTTTCCGATCTGCGGTAACCATCTGGCCTCCTCCCGTTTTAGGTTAAAGCTGCTGGCCGAACAGTACCAGACGCGGGAGCAGCACCTGGAGAAGCTCAACGAGCAGGTGCAGCTCGAGTCGCAGCTGCACCAGGCCAAGCTCAGCAAGGCCCAGGTGGAGGCGGCCATGGAGAAGGAGATATTGAAGAAGTGAGTATCGAAAAGCGATAAAAAGCCTCTAAAACTCACAAACCTGTCTTTCAGGGAGAACCAAATTGGCTTGGAGAAGTTGCTGCAAGCGCAGCGAGCCATCAAAGATCTCACCGACCGGGAACACCAGCTGAAGGAACAGCTAAACATTTACACGGCCAAGTACGATGACTTTCAGCAGTCTCTGCAGAAATCCAACGAGGTATTTGGCAGCTACAAACAGGAGCTGGAGAAGATGTCCAAGCACACAAAGAAGATCGAAAAGGAGGCACTGGGCTGGCGTCAGAAGTACGAAAAGGCCAATGCTATGGTTATTGATCTAGCCACCGAGAAGCAGTTGCAAACCCAGCACTCGGAGCGTCTGCAAAAACAGATCCAGCAGCTGCAGAAGCTACTCCGTGCCCTCCAGCAGGAGCGCACTGCCCTGCACAAGATCCTCAGAGATAATGAGATTGAAATCCCAGCTTTGCCTCAGTTGCCGCCCGAACCAGAGCCGGTGGTCGTGAAGCCCGCCAGTGCGGATACGGCCAAGATGGAAATGATGACACGGAATTGCGCGGAACTAAAGCAGACGCTGGCCAACCTCCAGAGTCAAATGAAACTGCTCACAACCACCGAATCGAAAGCAGCCACCGAGGAGAGGAACAAGGCTGCCGCCGCCGAGGAGCAGCGGCAGGCGAACAATGCCAAGAAAAATAGGCTGAAGAAGGAGAAGAAATCAAAGGCTAAGGCAGCGGCAGCAGCAGCCGCCGCCTCCTCCTCTTCTACACCGAGTGAGGAACAAAACGGGGTTCAGGAATCCACAGTCTCGGACTCGAATGTAGAAATAGAAGCAGCTGGCGATGGTCCCGATGTCAAGCAGACTTTGGAGCAGACCAATCAGACGGCTCCAGAAGCAAAGGAAACCATCGGCGATGTCGCTGAAGCCACCTCCTTTGATGTAAACGAAGTGCCTGCCCTTATCGATGCCAATGCAGACTAAACCCTGCCGACTGTTCGATTTTACTCCCATTCAAATTAAGGAAGAGATTTAAGCCTTCCATTCAATGCATTTCGTGTCATTCATGTCTCAACACAAAATTGTCAACAATTATAATCAACATGAACATAATTTTTGTACTAGTTATTTATTGTATTTTGTAAATTGTATTTATTTTATGGAGTGTCAACGGTGATCGCGTGTTGCTGTTAAAACAAATTGAGTAAATCGTGTTTCCTGCAACCAAAGAAGATTATGTTTCTCTGAAAGGGGGCTAAATTTATATATTTAATAAGTTAACATCTTTCGTATAATGGTTTGGGGTGTGTTTTTAAATCAGTAAATTGTATTACTTATGTTTATTTTAACTATCAGCACCCAAGAACATATATTTTATATTTTTGGCTTATTTCTGTGAATGTTCCCATCAATCAAAGCTTAACTTTAAGTTAACGATTGCAGAAATGTTCGGTAATTCAAAACTGTATTTATATTTCACATGAAATTCTATTTATTAATACATATTTTGGCATTGCAACAAATAATATAAATATTGTGCGGAATATACAATATTTTATCATTAAATGCTATATTTTTCAATATTTCAAAAATTCGAAATATAAAAGTTTTTGATATTTTCGATATGATATTAAGTGCGATATATAAAAAATTCCGTCTGGATAAATTACGTACCATTTCTAAAAACTTTAAAGTTTTTTAATCCAATTTATAATCTACTTTTTTCTGTGGAAAATTGTTAAAATTTGAAACCTTTCCATAGTTTGGAAGGTACAGATATTCCTTTTACCTTTCTTCTTTATATTTCCTTAGGTACCCTGTACACTTTTTCATATTTGTGCATTTATAGCTCAATTAGTTTGAAGTACTTAAGATATGTTCAAGTGTAAAAGTGACCGACATTCCGTAGCCGTGTTTCTATGGCCAGCGGCAGTGGTGTGGGTCCTCGAGAAATCGCACAAGCTCGATGGCCGTGAGTTGCTTTCGTCATGGCGGGTGATGCCGCCGCAGTGTCTGGCGTTGCATGCAACACATTGCAATGCAAACGGGCCGAGTGGGAGGGTGGTGGTGGTGAGTGGTAGTGGTTCGTGGTCAGGGTCGTTATAATTGCGCCTTAATTATTTTCAACACGCAGCTGTCATTTTTGCCGGGCCCCAGATTTCCGCTATAAAATATTCAAGACGCATGCAACGTGGCGTATGCGTAACGCCAACAGTTGGCAGCGGTCACTCGGTGTGCGTCCCTGTGCTTGCGTGTGTGTGTGTGTGTGTACTTGAGGGTGTTGAAATAAAGCCATTTAAGCCACTAAGATAATTACAGAAATTAATTTAAATTGCATAAAGAGCTGCATATGAAAAAAGGGCCAGTAATGAGAGTCGCCAAGGTCTCAACGGATTGCTACCCCCACTTTACCAGGTCTCCTTAATTATGCCTCGTTGAGAGCTCTGCAGCAAGTCAAAGTAATTTGAAATTTAATTAATAATATTCAAGTTGGGAAACGAATTAAGAATAATATTTATACGAAACTTTTACCCTGAAATCCCAGCGCCTGATGGCCCATTAAGCGGTATTAAAAGTGTCTTCGCCAGAACCCCAAAAGTGTCGGGGCAACAACAAGAACAGCGTCACTTGTGCTTATTTCACACCCTTACACACACACACACAGCATACAAGAATGTGTGCACATTTCGCAGGCAATGAGCTTTTGAACATTTAATGAGTTAATACGCTAAATTTGAAAGCCGCGCAAGCGGGCGCCAAGTGCTCCTAACACTTGTCCTCCTCACCAGACCAAGTTGCCCATTTGCAAACTTAAAAAAAATGAGAATGGGAAAGCCAGGAAGTCAAATTTCACGCTAAAAAATAAAAAAGAAAATGCTTAGGAAAATATTGGTGAAATATTAAAGGAAAAACTCCAAACTAAAACTTTATTTAGACACTATTTTGTCTGTAAACTTTACAGCAAGAAAACTTACTGATTCAGTCTTAAGAGTTGATCACTGAATTTGTACCATACAGGAATTTTTAATAAATTTTAAATAAATTCCTGTATTTTCTGGTTTAAATTTTATTTATTTATATTAATTATATATATTTTTTTAAGCTAGAAATATCATGAAGTATTAGAAATTAAACTTGGCATATTTCTGCATCTGAATTTCCCGAATTTTTTCCCAGTGCACTCACACACCATACCCATGCAAAACACTAAGCACTTGTCATTTGGGCTGTAAAACCTTCCACGTCCGTTCGTTGGTGAAAAACACTGCAAATGTCCAACACACGAGCATATGCGAAACAGCAGCAGCAACGAAGGCGTCAGTTTCCGGCAGGAATGGGATCGGGTGGCAAGTGGCGGCGGGGCATCGTATTCATCCTAAACTCATGGGTGTCATTGCTCACAGGACCTGGCTCTCAGCCCGCAGGATAACAGCGGCGTAACAGCCAAGTCATTTGGGAACCAGAAATGTTAAGGCTGCCAGACTGCTTGACTCGGTGTGTTAAAGGACAACGACGAGGACGACAACGAGGACCACGACGGAGAGAGCACGATGTGTGGCAATATTTTTGACAGCCAATTGTGCGGGTTGAGCAAGATGAATGGGCGATAACGGCACAGTGGGGATCATGTAATCAAGGACACTATGAAATTTATGTTATTTTATTTATTAAAATTTGAAACAATAACTTGACTCTATTTTGAAGATACAAAGTAGATGAAACCTATACAAAATTCTAGGATTTATACTAGGGATTTATGTTTATCGTAGGAAAAAATCGGATATTAATAAAAATATCTTGTTTAAAACAATATCAAAAATATTAATATAAAAACATTGCATTTAAATTGATCGTTAAGCATAAACTTTATTGAAAGGTTTTCCCAAAAATCACTCATACGCCATGGTCTCCCCTACACAACATTTATTTCAGTTTTCCAAAAACCTTTCCCACTGTAACCACCGAGGAGCTTGCCCGCCCGCATACCCTTAGCGTGTGTGTGCGCACCCACTCGCGGCTCCAGCTGCTGCCGTCGTCCTCCGCTGGTTCTCTCGCTTTCCGTTCTCTCCGGCTGGCACTCCGGCACTCTCTCCGTCCGGATGCGTGAGGTGAGAGCATTCGGCGTTGCGGCGGCGGAGCCTGCGAAGACTTCTTTGGCCAAAGCTGTGCTTAGTCGAATTTCGGTAACAGAAGCCATAGCGATAGCGGGATATTTTCCGACAAAGCCGAAGCACAAGCCAGCCGAAAGGAGGAACGAAACCCGAAGCCGCGCTGCTGCTGCTGGCAAACATTTTCCACTTCCATTTTCGCAGTCCTGTAATCAGTTGTGTATAGGACACTGGCGTGCGCGCGTCGAACGGTTTCTGGCATTAAAATATTGTGTGTGAGTGTGTGAAAAGTTTTTGGGGGAAAACGCTGCGCGGTTTTGGCTGCTCCCCCCGAGTTTTTTGTGCCTGATTTTTTATGGTAGCGATTGTTGCTGCTCTGACTGCTCAAGGAAATTGCCACGCCAAAAAAAAAAGAAAATATTGCCGAATAAAAATTGTCACAAAAGTTGTTGGCCAAAAAATAAAAAGAGATTGTGTTAGCCGAAAAGGCAGCCAAACAAGTTGGAGGAAATTTTCCAGCTACAGCTGCTGCCGCAGCCAGCGTCGCTGTTGCAGCGCTGCCGCTGTGTCCGAGATAAAGGATATGCCCGGATCTAAAAGATACAGTTTTTCTTCGCTTTTTCGCAGGCTGCTTGGCATTTTCCACAGCGGCAACAACAATCGCTAACCAAAGAAGAATTTCGTCTGCCAGCCAAAAAAAAAAAAATAATAAAATAATAAGAAAATGAAACATAAAGCCAGTGAGTGAGAGAGAGAGAGAGAAGAGAACGCCAAGAATGCAAAAATAAATTAATAAGGCCCCCAGAAATCATTAACAAATTAAAACGAAACACGCAAGGAGAAGGGCCACAGGCAGGCAGCAAATAATAATATCGCCAAGAGGACGAAAAGTAGCCCTGAGTCAAGTGTTCCACGAGGAGCTGTGTTTGCGCTGGCATGCTTTGAGGTTAATACCACCCGTCACCCAGTCCTGTTTCCTCTGCTCCTCTCCCGCTACTCCTTCTGCCGCTCCTGCCGCTCATCTCTGCCGTCGCTGCCGCTGCCGCTGCCGTCACCATCAAAAGGCATCGAAGGTAAATATACGTCTGCGAGTGTGTATGTGTGTGTATACATATACGGCAAACAAACTAACCTACAAAGTAAACAAAAACGTAACGTTACAAATGCAAATTTTTCGCATTCAGACACACACACACACACACACACACGCATACTCGAGAACTATAAACAACAACTCATTTAACTGACGCCATGCCCCAAAAGAAAACAAAAGGAAAAACAACAAAGCTCAAGACTAGAACATAGAAAGGTGGAAAGCCAAACGCACGCTTCTAAAGCAATTTGTATAAAATTTTAATCGCATGCGATTTATTTGACTAGGCGCCAAAGTCGCACACACACATCAAGGCATTTTTGCACGCACACACGAGCTGACGCCAACGCACACACACACACTCACCTGGCAAATGGCGAAAAGAAAGCCGCAGCAGTCTCGACAATCTGTTTATTATTCGCGAAATTATTATGGAAATTATGCACGCATCCCCATTCGAAATTTTATGTTTTTGCACCTAGGTGCCAGAATATAACTAAAATTGATTGAATTAAAAGTTATATTTAATATCAAGAGGGGAAATGGGATTTTTTACACTAAAAATAACAGAGGGTCATATTCTGGAATAGGGAAAAATCAAGACCACTTAATAAGTCTGCAAAGATCATGGAAAGTAAGGCTTATAATATTTTCAGTAGAGTTTTCAAAAAACAAAAAACATTCCAAGAAAATAAAATATATAATTTTATATTTTAGAAGAATTAAGAAGGTTTAAATAGATTTTATATATGTATATATTTATGGAAAAAGAATTCTTACCTCGGCAAAGAGCTTTTTTAGTCGAGTTTCAGTATATTTTTCATGTAAATTGAACATATATTTATATATTAAAGTAAAGGCAACAAAAACCTTCAGAGAGCACTTTAAAAAATTAAAAAAAACAATGCCAAAAATCCGACCTCGACGTCTATAAATTATTTTAAAATATTTTTAAGCCACCAGATTGGCTGGCTTTTATATAATTACTTACACAAAATTGTCCTTGTTATATATTTAAAATAATAAATTTCGGTTTTACGTTAAAAATCCAATTATTAAGCTTAAATTTCCAAGCGATTTAATCCCTGTAAAGCATTTAACACAAAAAACAAACAAAGTAAAGTGCTGTGTGCAACAATTGATAAGCACCAACAGGAATATCGTGCATTCTGGCCATAAACCATAAACCAAATGCCAATTCCATTTAGATGCACAAGCCGATTATAAAAGTCAACTTATGCTTGAATAGTTGTTGGGAACTCATCGATTAAAGTAAATCGGTTGGGAGTGGTTAAAAAATGGGTGATGGCATTAACATTTACAAGGGTCCTTTAGAAGGTTAAATAAAAAAATTAATAATAATAAGAAAGGAAGCTAATTTTGGCAAGCCATTGTTTGTTTACCTTTACCCTTTACCCTTGGAATTTGCAATTGGATCAGGGGCCGAACTTGAAATAAATCATAACAAAGACAAAAATCTATTAATTTTAATTCGGAATGCTGGTTTTTATTGAGGTTAGTCTGCATACTAAATTTACAATTTTTAAGAACAAAATTGTTGTCATTTTTTGTACATTTTATTCAATGTATAATAAAGAGATTAAGAAACAAATATTTAATACTTTAACTGAAAATTTCTTGGCAATTTTGCAATTAATTTGGACTATGAAAATGCAAAAATATAATATATATCAAAAAAGCATCTTAATAAATAACATAAATAAATTTAAACCTAATACCCCATCCTTAGAATAACACAAAATTTCACCTTTCACCTGCAGGACAACATTTATATTTGACCAAAGTAAATTCTCCCTATCATCTATTTATATAATCCTCGACGCTATTTGGCCAACTATTTTAAGTGCTGGCTGCTGCCAACAAGGTCTGAGCCTGCTGCACACACACACACAATGAAATGAACTTGACTGAGGGGGATGCTGGATGGAAAGCACTTAGCGCGCAACTAAGCGACAATTGCTGTTTTGTGCCTGTTGTTTTGTGTGGCGTTTAAAAATAGCATCAAGGTGCGCTCTAGTTTCATTCACACATAAACACACACCTTCGCCCACCCACACACATACACACCTCACATAGCGCCCCAAAGAGCCTACACAAAAGTGGCTGCTGTTGTTTTTTGCAAGTGGGCGAATGAGTAAAGGGAAGCCGAGCGCCGCCGCGTTGTATGCAACACGAAACTGCAAATAGAAATTTTATAAATAAAATCCGCAGAATCCAAAAGCGAGCTTGGACGTGTGAGTGCTAAGTGTGACAATTATTAATACTAAAAGCAGATGGCACGTAAAGTGTATGGCTTATGTTCATTTAATAAAAGACTTTGGCAAGGCTTTTTGATGTATGAATCCGAGCTTAATAAATATATTCTTTAAAATATGTTATTAACAAAGATTTTAAAGTAGCAAAAACAAAAATATATATCAATAACACCAATAGGTATTCACAGGTTGTTAAAAACGTTAGCCAATTAATGTCAAATAAACCTTTTTTCACTTTTAAAACTGTTTTAAAAAATTTCTTAAAACAAACGTCCTTTTTTATAGATACCTTTCCCTTTTCGTATTCCCTAAAAACTATCTTCTCACCATTATTTAACTGAATAAGGTCAAAGCACCTCTCCTCCTCAACCTTGATGGGAAAGAAATGAAAATACTTTAACGCAAAGTTCATGACACGCGAACTAATACGAAATGCCAACCGCAGCTGCGCCGAGGTGCAAAATGATTCAACGGTTTTTTCGGCTATAAAAATTGCCTAATCACTTAAGGTGTTAGGTGCGTGGTTGGGTGGGCTATCAAATGACACCGGTAATTACAGGCCCCATCGAATGGACATTGTCTTGGCCTAAGTGAGTAATGAGCAGCGGGCGTGACTATCGCCGAACGGTTTGTCCACCGTTGAATAATTAAGGCTGGTCAAACGATCGCTGACCCTCCAAACTAAATAACTTTCAGGATAGGTTACCAAACGTTTGAAATATCTAAAGAATATATCACCCAAAATGGCAAACCATTTAAATGGTTTTAAAGATGTATCTATAAACATTTTTCCCTATGTCATGACAGTCACCACAATCCCAGCATGAACATCAATTTGCCAGCATTTGGCGACCATTAATGGTCAACATATCGCAGAGGAAAAAAAAAAAACAACAACAAGACTATTCCTTTTCCCATGGTTAAAGCCATAAAACATGCGACGACATACATATACATATGCAACAGCTAGGAAAAAACGAAACGTTTAACTTTGAAACAACAACAAACTTGAAATTTATATAGCCAACCGCCGCCAGATGTGTCTATAAAACTTGCACACATTCATCCCATTTTTATACATACACATCGGGTATATGTTGCGGAGGTTTTTCTTTTATATTTTTTTATCGCCAGCTGATAAGAGCAAAGTTTGTCCGAAAGTTGGCGCCTTCAGCCGTAACACGCATACGCCATGTGTTACAAATATCCAAAGAAATGAGAGGGAGAGAAGGGAGAATGGAGTGGAATAAAAGTACCTACCATTTCAGCAAAGTTAAATATCTTGGCTGTCGAGGACAAGGATTTTGGTAACATTTTTTAATTGCCCCGCTGAGTGAAATGAGGAGAAATCCACAGTTACAAGCAAACGTATGTTGCCAACATGCAATTAACAAGCCAAGTCCACCTCTGAGATGAGGAACAAAAACAAAAGAAGCCGTGAGTTCTGTGATAAGACCATAAAGTACCTGGTACTTGGTTGTGTCTTAGTATTTTTTAAAATATTTATTGATATTAAGAACCCTTTTCTAAATTAATGAATTGAGAAAATGAAAGGTTAGAAATTTGTATAAAATATTCTTAGAGGTTTAAGGCTTTTTTCAATTTGATTTTTCAAAATAACTTTACACATTTAATGTCTAAATCAGAAATTCATTGAAATCTACTTTTAAAGGCTTATATCCTCATATATGCCCGATCAATTTCTGATTTTTCAGATAGTGTCATATACCCCCAGACCTTAGCCAGCACCATCTGTAAAGACCAAGTTGAAAATGTGGCAATCTATGTTCAGCCACCCACGCAGAGCACTTACAAGCATTAATTACTGTGTCGGGCCTGCCAAGTCAGCAGCGGCAACGAGCTCCGAAAGTTGAAGGACCAACAGGAGGCGATTCCCCAAAAAAATATTGCATACTTTTCGGAATGGAATGGAATTTTTTTTCCTCCAATTTGGTCCTTTCTCCCGCGCCGTTGCTTTCCCTCTGACAAGTTGTATGAGTTGCGAGAGTTGAATGTTTCTTTTTATTGCCATTGCCATTGCCTTTGTTGTTGGTATTGTATCCCTGCTTGCCTCTGCTTTTGTTTTTATTTTTATTTTTGTTTTTGCTCAAATTTTTGTGTATTATTTGGTCTGTTTATTGTTCTTGTAGATGTTCATGTTCATTATGAACATAAAACTAAGCCAAGCAAAAACAAATGTTGAATCTAAAAACAAAAAGTTAGTTTTGTAGTTGATTTTTCGCAGAACCGACTTAAGTTTGAGGAAAGCAAATATAATATGTAACTGGCTTTTTGAGTGCAAACGGAAAACTTGTAGTTTGGAAGGCGTAAAATTAACATAAATATAAATATATTTATGATATAAACAAGAAAGGAAGCTAACTTCGGCACGCCGAAGTTTGTATACCCTTGCAGATAT
>JAEIIL010025147.1:0-18816 GCA_018905715.1 Drosophila lini | reverse complement strand
TGATACTGATCAAGAATATATATACTTTATAGGGTCGGAAAGGTCTCCTTCACTGCGTTGACTGACTGAAATTATAATACCCTGCAAGGGTATAAAAATCCCAAGTAACAGAGATAATTCCTCAAAAAAGCCTTGTTCTTTTCAATCTTAATTGACAATCGTGTTGCGAGTTAAGACGAGTAGTTCTCGAGAGTGATTGCTTGTTCTTTGGGTGATAACATTTCTCAATTATGATTGTAGAAACATTTGCCCACTCTGAGCTACGATGAGCTGACGACGGTGCGCAAGAACCTGCAGCGTGATAACGTGGACGTGGACACGGACTATATAAGGCAGACGTGGTTCCCAGTCTACAGAAAGTGAGTGTTTGTGGCTCTCTGAAGTTGTTTCTCTAGCCTTCCCTTATTTTCCAGACACTTCCTGCAGCAGGCGTTGCAGAGGGCAAAGGATTGTCGCAAGGCCTATTACCTGTACACGCAGCAGGGAGCCGAGTGCGAGGTGAGGTGACTTTTGGGAAGATGGGTTATCGCGAGCTCTAATTTATTTGAATTGCAGATCTCCTGCAGCGACGTGGTGCTCTTCTGGCGCATCCAGCAGGTGATAAAGATAACGGGCAATGCCCTGAGGCAGCAGGTAATCAATCGGGAGGCGCGGCGGCTAGACAAAGAGATCAAGGCGGTGCTGGACGAGTTCAGCGACGACGAGGAGAAGAAGGCGCACCTGCTCACCGGCAAGCGCGTGCTGCTGGCGGAGGAACTAAGTGAGTTTTGTCTGATTTTTAAATTGAAGTAGTTCCTTAACGTTACAAGTGCTTTCTCTTGCTTGTAGTCAAAGTGCGGATGATCCAGGAGAAGCTGGAGGAGTTCATCAATTCACTGAATCAGGAAAAGTAGAGAGTGGAGTGTGCCATGACCAAAGACACATCATCGAGAGGCGTTACTTATTCAAAAGTGGTTAAGTTTAAGCACACATTTAAACATTTCAAATGTCTGTTCATAGTCACCGCCCAACCCCCACTTAGTTAAGCTTACTTTGTGCTGCGAAAGTAATAAACCGATAGCGATCGTTTAGTTTGTATTAATCGGAAGTCGTCTTTATTGTGGGATGAAGTGATGTCATCGGTTGTAAATGTAAAACAAATCGTTCTCTTGCAGTGTAATAATTGTGTGGTTGATAAACGCATATGCTGAGTATGTGGCGGTCTCTGTTGTATCGTACAATATATATATATATATAGAAACCAGATAGATGCCTCCATCGCCTGGCTGATTGTTTGCTTTGCTTTGCGTCGGGCGAGGACACTGACCCGATCGATTGATAAATCTATCTAAGCTATGTAACGAAGTGTCTTACAAAGGTAAACAAATGCGCTCTCCTCCCACCCATATCTCCTCCATCATCGTGTCAAACAACTCAACAAAACGATTCCTAACTTGGCAGTCGACTGCTATGGCCCAGCCATAGCCATGTGCACAGGAGCTGCTTACGGGCTACAAAGTAATAGTATTAATAATGTGTTCGGTTAACCTAAGCCTAGCTGCTCCTTAAAGCTTATAGAAACATCAATGTACACTCTCCCCCTCCGAAGGCACAACATTACGCTTACGTCTAATCTTAACGTATCAAGTACTCCGGAACAGGCTTCCGCGCTCTCGCTCTAGCTAGCTCCCGCTCCTCGGGGCCAGGGACGCACCAAAGGATGCCCCATGCCGCCGGATATAGTTGACAAGGTGTTCAGGCTGTCTGGCAGGGGTTCTCTGCCTCTCCTAGGCGGCCGGCAGGGGGGTGTTCTTCTCGTTGCGACGCTGCTCCCACCGGCTAACGCAGGTCAGGGGGTAGCAGAGGAAGGCCGACAGCAGGATGAGGCCGCCAGCAAAGTAGAAGGCCATGTCGTAGCTCTTGGTCATCTCGTAAAGGCTTCCTGCAAGCCCCAAGAAAAGAAAAACAAGTTAGCATTTCTATCTCTGTCTCTCAGGGATTATGGTTACCCACCTGCTATGGGCGTGCCCACGGTGGCTGCCAGGCCCTGGAAGAGCATCAGGAATCCGTAGGCGTTCGTCAGCTTCTCCAGACCGATCAGCTCCACGGCGATCAGCGAGCGCAGCGCCGAGAAGCAGGCAATGCAGATGCCAAAGAACACGGCAAAGGTCCACTGGGAGGCCGAGTTGATCACGACGCCGCTGAAGATGGTAGCGATGCCGCCGGCGGTCAGGGCAAAGTTGTTCAGCCAGAGCGGCTTAACGCTGGGGAACGAGCTAATCGATCCGCACACGATCCTAGCCACGGTATTCACCAGCCCAATGCCGCCGAGCACCCCGAGGGCCGATTCCTTGTCCATGCCGGCGCCCACAGCGCGTTCCACCAGGAAGGAGAAGGGCACAAAGAAGCCCATCATCGTCAGGAAGCCGCTGAAGGCCAGGCACATGAAGGCAGGCGACTTGAGCAGCTCGGTGTCCAGCATGGTGGACAGGGTGCGACGCACTGCCTCCGGGCAGATGCGGCAGCCCTTCTGGCGATCCTCCAGCATGTCCTGCTTGGTGGGCAGCCGGGTCACGGACATGTGGTAGGCCAGCGAGGTCTGCGACTGGTACTGGGGAATCCTGGTCAGCGATCCGGTGAAGAAGATATCGTCACGGTACATGGGCCTCGTGGACGACTGCGATTGGCCGTGGTGGGCATCGTGGGCGGCTGCCGCGGATCGCTTGCCAATGTCCTGGGGACGGCGGCCGGATACTGTGTGCCTACGCGCCTGGATGGTCACCGGCTTGGCCTCCGTCTCCAACAGGTTATCGTTCTCCGCCTCCTCCTCGTTCTCGCCGACGGTCGTCAGCTCCTTGTGCAGGTTGAAGGTCAGCTGCTGGGGATCCCCGTTGGGCGTCGTGGGCTGCGACTTCCTCAGCTGCTTCAGCTCGGTGCCCTTGCTGCTCTGCGCCGCGGTGCCCGAGGGCCGGCGCTCCAGGTTCATGCCCTTGAAGATCTCCTGGGCGGTGGGGTAGTGGTGGCGCTGCGAGGCACCCATGTACGTGTTGTGGGCGGAGTTGGGCATCGAGTACGCGAAGCGTCCCTCGGGCAGGGGCTTGGTGAAGGCCGCCTGGTGGAGCTGAGGCGTGGGGGCCACCGTGTTGCCGTGGCCATTCAGCTTGCTCTTCTCCTGCTCGTCTGCGCCCGCCTCGTTTGTCACCGACAGCGTGATGGGCTGAATGGGACGGAAGGCCAGGCCGAAGATGGCGCAGGACAGGACGATGACTCCCTGGATTGCCAGGGTCTCGCGCCAGCCTATCTTCAGCAGGGCGTTGGTCACAGGGGCAAACACAAAGGTGCCGACGCCGGAGCCGCACATGGCCACGCCGGTGGCCAGGGCACGCCACTTCTCGAAGTAGAAGCCGATGATCACCACCGCCGGGATGTAGACCATGCAGAAGCCAATGCCGCCCAGGACGCCGTAGATCAAAAACAGATACTCCACGCTGGTGGCGAAGTACGACAGCCCGAAGCAGATGGACGCGAACACGGCTCCCGTGATGGTCACCGCCCGGAAGCCGAAGCGGTTCGCCATGGCGCTCACGAAGGGACCGGCCATCAGGTAGCATCCACTGAGCAGCGACGAGACGAACGCCACATAGCCCTTGCTCACATTGAACTCGGCCATCAGCTGCTCCTGGATGAGCGACGAGCAGAAGACGATGCCATCGATCACGGTGCAGCAGAGGAAGGAGGCCACCATCACCACCCAAGCCCAGCCGCTGTCCGGGGGCACTACCACGGCAGCCTCGTCGATCTCCTCGTCGGCATCCTCATTCTCCTCCTTGATGTTGTCCGGCTGCTTGGACACCAGTGCACTGGCGGCCAGCTCGTCCTGGGACTTGGTCTGCTGTGTGGCCATTTCCTGGAAAGATCGCAAAAAGACTGGATGAGATCAGTGTGGATACAAACCGAAGAGAGGGTAATGGTTAGGTTACGCAAGTGTTTACCCCGAAAAGCGAGAGTGGCCTTCGCATTGCGCATACGCCCCCATGGTTGCCTCTTGTTATTTTTTACCACTTTGCATGGATAAATCTATTTATAAATGTCACGTGCCCCGAGCGATAGCCGCACAATTGAACCGGAGGAGCTGCACCTGTACTGGGGTACAGTGCGGGTTGTGAATATAATTACAGAGGGCTTTTAGTAGTTGGGAAAATTAGGATCAAAATATGAAAATATTGGAAAAATATTTCAAATAAAAGGAAAGGGTTTAGATTATTAAGGAACTTCTTTCTAGCCTTTTATTTATGAAAATATTTACAAAACCTTAATTATCTCTTAAAAATTATAATAAAAAATATTAAAAACAACTTTATAGTATAATATTTACCGCTAAACCCTTCCTTTTGAGTTGAAGGAAATCGGTTTAGAGGCTTCTACTATCTCTACTATCTTTGACCATCTTTATTTATTATTATTTTCCCCAAATATTTCGGGTACTATTGGATGCCCCGCAACTATATACATATGTATCTGTCAGATATCTGCAAAAAGGTGCGTGGTGTGAAAGGCTTTTCGCTGTTTATCACATCGACGTCAATCGGCAGATGGCCGTCAGGGGGGTGCAGATGGGAGGCAGGTGGTGGTGGCGTTCAGTGGGTGGAAGCGGATTGTCAAACGTCAAGAACGACGATGGCCAATGCCACGGCCAGGAGTGCGTCAGCAGATCGATTGTCTTGGCCAAAGAAGAATTCGCAATTATGTATTCCAAAAAAAAGAAAAAAGAAAATAAAAGAACTGTGGAGCGGCGAGGAGATGGAGACTCAGGAGGAGGAGCCTGCCAGCTCCACGAGTACATATTGTGCTGTGGATTTTTGCCTATTCTTTTGATTGCTTTTCTTGTTTGTCCACATCTTGCGGCGGCTAACAAACTCTTGGCCTTGGCAATTGCTATTTTTTCGTTGCCTTTATCTAATCGGATCCGCCGCGGGGCTATAAAGCGGATGCTTACATGGACCCGCTAGCTGGGAGCTCGGATAAGATAGATCTGCGATGAGATCTTCTGTAACCAAGCACCCCCCCGTGATATATCCCCCAAAGAGCTCGACAAACAAGCTTATTGCAGGGATTTACTCCAGCCGAGATTGCATCATATTTAGAGATAAACCTGGCTAACTGCCTGCTAATCGGCGGACTACTGTCACGGCGCATTCTGGACTCCATAAATTAATTGATTATTCCGCCAGATTTCAGGGCTTATCATGGCCCCGGCAACACGGCAACGGCTTAACAGGGATATAGTAAAACACACCTGATACGGGGGATCCCTCTGCCCGGCAACGGTCTCGGCCCTATAAAGCTCCACCACCACCACGTGACCGACTGAATTGGGCCCCAGTTTTGATAATTTCATTTCCTTTACGACCGAATTTCGGCTGTATCATTGACCATGCGAATTTATGGTAACCCATAAAGACCAAGCGTGGCGATAACACAAGGGTCTGGCCGGGGCTAAGGCTATTTGTTTATTGTGCCATCGAAAGTGTTGCGACACCAACCCATCCTCAAGCCAATAACATAATACCTTAGCACACCCAGAACAAATCGGCCCCTTGCCACTCGATCTGCGTTCGTATTTCAGATTTTGTTTTCATTTTCATGCACAAATGACCACGCAGTCCAGAGCCTAGAGCCCAGAACCCAGAACTCAGAACCCAGAAAGGGAGAATCCAGAAACGAGAACCGACAACCGAGAGCCCATCGAAGGAAGCCCTCGAAGTGCCTTCGCGTAACTGACTTGCCACAGCGACAACAGCAAAAGTATAGACATTAGCATTTACTTGTTGCCCCGATCCCATATTGTGGCCACAATATATATCGAAAGCGAAGACATCTTGGCTCTACAAATTGGCCAAAAGGACGCACCCAGTTTGAGACTTGATTGCTGGGAAAACAACTTGGGTATAGGCACTATTAAAGGGGGTTTGTTAGAGGTCTAAAAAAATAAAATATATAAATATGTAGAGAAGGGTTTTGTAAAAGAAAATGTAAAAAAAAGTTGCCTTGATTGGAAGCTCTATAAATCTCTTTAAATGTTTTTTAATTATATTAACGATTTAACCAAGTTATGGCCAGTTCTCCTAGTTTGTATTATGTAAGAGTATCCCATCAGGCAGCTTGAGAAAATCCTGTCTACATGCTCGCCATTCTGTTTGTTCTCCCTTGGGTTTGGCCCCACAAAACGGCGGCTAATGTGACAAGCCGGCTCCTGTGGCCTCCGTGTCCTCGCTGCCAGACCAGTCTCCCTCCATTTTCTGTAAGCTAATCCCGCGGCAAGCAAACAGCTCACATCCATCATACCCAGTTTTTTCCTCTCTCTCTGGTTTCCAGGAGGGGGCGGAGGTCGCGACAAACAGTTGTCAGCGCCAATTGTGACTGTTGACAGCGCTTAAATTGATGCCCGTCGATTGAATTAATAAATGTTATAGGTAAACACATATGGTCAGAAGCAGAGGCGGGATCAGGAGGGGGCCGCGACGGATACCCTCCAGACGAAAACGCAGTCGCAGACGCGGACGGCGAGTTCTTAAGATGTTTTCCTTGCCGCCGGTTTTCCTGTATCTGTATCTGTATCTGTATCCGCCAGAATGTGTGTTTGTATCTTTATCTGCGACCGTCTCGCTCTCCTCTGTGTGCGTACTGCACACACATGTCACATGTAGTACATGGCTCTGTTATTTATAACATGCAACTGTAGGCGTCCTGCCCCTCCTCCTCCTCCTCCTCTCATCACTCCGGCACATCGTGCGTGCGGACCCATTTAGATAGTCTGGTCCCGCCGGTGGACAGGTTCCAAGCCTCGTCGTATCTCAGCGCCGCAATTTGTAGGTACAAGTGAAGCAATCGTTAAGCGACTCTACGCTCAAAATATTAATTAGCTAAGCCGGTAACCGAAAATGGAGCGAGCGCCCAAGAAGGCTGCAAAGACTCCGATGGTTGGCAGAGAAGTTGCTGCTGAAAATGGAGCGATGGCTGTCAGGGAACACTGACTTGACGAATGCCCTACTGAAGATCAGGGGGAAGGATTGCAAAGAGCTTTATCTAAAGTAAAATATATCTGGTGTTAAAATAATAAAAAATTTTAAAAAAATATTTATTTAACCTAACGGATGATAGGATCTTCTTGAGCAACATGTTTACCCTACGAACACCAAGAGTTTCCGTTGATTCATCTCCCAAACAGATGTCTTTGGATCATTTCCCAAAAAAGAATGAATCCGCCGGGCACTCGTGTCACCACTTGAAGTTGGCCCCATTCCGGGATGAGATGGCAAACACTTGGGGGCAAGCAGAAGCAGCTGTCACGTCAAGTTCATTGCTCGGCCTTTCACCCAGCGGCGGAGTAAGCCAAGGAGCACTGCTTGGCGGGAAGTGTGTGTATCTTTTTGGGGCGTTGACACAGTTTAGCTATCATCTTATGCGGGATGCCGCTGCCTAGATCCAGCCACTGGTGTGGTGACCACCACTATCGGCATGAACAAAGGCCAACGCCGCCGCGACAATTAGTGGAGCGATCAATGGTCGCCGGGGTCTCTGCTCCTCTGCTCTCTTTAGGCGGAAGTAGAGCATGGGATTCGTAATCAATTAACATGTTCAAATCATGGAAAATAAGTGCAAGTCGCGCAATTATTATTCTCGAATCGAAGCGAGCAAATGGAAATCGAGAGTCGTGATTCCGTGTGTTTGTCGTTCGTTTATTGGGTTATCTGCACGTGGCTGTGTGTCAGGAGGAGGCTGCTCCTCCATCTTCTCCTCCCTGCTCCCTGCTGCCCCATATCAACAGATATCGATGCCTCTAGCCCCTGGATTCCAGTTTCCAGTTTCCAACTAAGCTACGTTCTCAATTCGACCCCGACATTGGCGCCTAAAGGGGCTGCTTTCCGGACTGATCTGATAAGCAAATCAAGGAAACAAACAAACTGCAGTAAGCTGCACTCTAAAATTGGCTTAATCTGGCGTAAATATTTACACAGCGATTATCGATCACCGATCATTCGTTCGTTCGCCCGTTCGTGTGTTGCTGTTTGTTGTGGAAAAATTTCCACAGACTCTCGGCGCTGTTTGGGTTTTCCAATAGCAAATACCGAAAAAAGAATACCTAACCAAGTCCTCACGCAAGCGCACTCGACCATGGGCATGCCGAAGAATGAGAAAAAACCCAGGCGGCTTCGGCGAGAATGTTGAATGGGAAAACTCCGCCGCCTCTTATTTGGCAATGAGTCTGGGGCTGTACGGGGAGGGAGCTATTGTAAATGCAGAAAACATGTTTTAAGATTTCTAATTTATAATTTACACAGAAACGAAAATAGCACTAGGAAATTGGTTACTGTTCTGGTATCAATTGAAATGTGCCAAGAAATTTTAAAGATCTTTTTAAAATTATTTAAAACAATTTCTTTGAAATTAGATTTAATTGATGTTAAGGGAGAAACTATTGTAAATGCAGAAAACATATTTTAAGTTTTCTTACTTATAATTTACACAGAAACAAAAATAGCACTAGGAAACTGGGTACACTTCTGGTATCAATAGATATTTGCAAAGATATCTTCAAAATATTGTTAAGATACTTTTAAAATATTTCTTTAAATTAGATTTAATTGGTTTTCTTAAAGAAATTCTAGGAAATGTTGGAAGGCAGTGCCCCTAGTACTAGAAATATTTTGAAAAACACACATAAATACAGCTTGGCTTAAACTGCATCATTAAACATTTTCCCCTAATAACTTCCATGTTAACCCCAAATTAAATATATTTCTTAATGAATAATTAATACATAAACATTACGAGCATATTCTTAAACTTTTTCCCAGTGCACTCAACTCCTAATTAACCGAAAAAATATCGAAAAATAGTTGCTTCTGACTCAGAATAAAAATCAGACTCTGAATCGAATTTGGAGTCGGATTGATGATTAATTATAGAGCCGGGCAATTAGCTCGGTGGCCGGGTGGAGTAGTGGGGCGAGTGAGAGGGGGGAAATTGGGTCATTGGCATCTTGCAGTTCTAATGCTTCCAACCCGCGTCACGGCCCATTGATATGAATATGGATGTGGCTGTGGCTGCGACTGGGGCTGGGGCTGGGGATGTGGCTGAGCGGGCTTGACTTGGACTTTTCGGTTTCTCTGATTTGATTTCTTGATTTCGTCGACAGCTGTGGGATCTGCCATTAACACTTATTCTCGGCTCTCGATTTGTTTTGTTTGCTTTTTGCCGGCAAGCAGCAACCGGTTGTAAGATAAAACGCAACAAAAGCCACGCGCAAAAGCCCCCGAAGAGCCTTGGGTTTTGGCCAAAAATTCGATCGCTGAGTCACTCAGTACTAAAGGCGTGTCAAATCGGCGAAGATAAAGCCATAATTAATGTGCGGTTAATGATGCCGAAGCTGAACTAAAATCTATCTGCATTTGCATAGCCAGGCAGCAGGTGCAAATATAGGTGCTCCCAGGGGGTCGGACTAACTGGTTAATCCACTAAAGAAATTGAATTATCAACTTTTAAATATAGGTTTTTGACATGAAATAAACTCATTAGAGGCAGAATTTGATTTCAAAACGAAATCTCAAGTGTTTAGTTTATTTAACCAACAAATAATGTAAATAAAAATATATATTTTCCTGTGATAACTCAAGATATTGGTTCATTTCCCCCTGGAGGCTTAGTTAGTATCGATCTGAATGTAAGCTGCTTTTGTTCTTTGTTCAAGTTCAGGGAGGAAAACCCAATGGGGGAAAACAAAGCAGCCACAAAGAGGGCTGAAAACTGCGAAATGGCGTTGCAAGAGCCGACTTTTTTATGACTTTTTCCTGGTATCGATGCCGGGGCTCTAACCCTTCTTGGCCAAGTGAAGGAGAACCTGGAACGCGCGCGCACTTTTGCCGCATGTCGCTGGCTCTGTGTTTTTGGCCAAAACCCGTTTTGAGCCCAGTTAGGGAGAAGGAGGAGCGGAGAGAGAGAAAGGGTGTTGCCTGGCTTACCTCCAAGAGAAGTATCGATGCGGCGTGTCTTGTGTTGCAGCCAAAGATGTGTCCGAGTGTTGCGTGTGAGTGTGTGTTGTATTAGAGGTAAAGTTCTGCTCTTATTTTTGGCGCGCTGCAAAGAATTTGATTTTATTTTTATTTATTTTGTATTTTTGTGTGCTTTTTCGAGAAAGCGAAAGCAAATCGAACAACGCGCGTACGCCGCCGACACAGTAAAAGCGAAAGTTAAAAGTCAACGCGGCGACGCGTAGGAAACAACACGCTTAAAAATACTTCTAGACTATATGTATCAGTATCTGATTATACATATGTTTATATATTCGAAGCGAACCGAACAGCACAGCACTGAGCACCGAGAACTGGCAACTGGGCACCGAGAGCAAAGCGAAACGGAACGGAGGAGCAGCATATGTACGAACTACATATACATATATTTTGTGGAGCATACAAAATTGTGCTGTTTCGATACGGATTCGGGTTCTCAAGTGTTAAGGCTTTGCAGGGTATTATTTGCTTTACTTTTTCTCTGCCTTATTTTCTGTAGGAACAACACTCAGTGGCGGCTTCCGCTGCGTAGGCCTGATGATCGCCTCATGAACTCGATGCGAGCGACGCGACGGACTAAAGATAACTAAGGGAAATCAGAATGTGTTGGCAGTATAAACCGCGCAGCAGAAAGCAACAGCAGCAGCAGCAGCAGCAGCAGCAACAGCAACAGCAGCAGCGGCAACACACACACAGCGGCAGCAACAGCCTGCCTGCGATAGTGAGCGTGTGTATCTGTGTGTTCTCCCTGCCGGACTGTGTGTGCGTGTTCCCTGCTGGCTGGCTGGATGGCGGGCCCGTTCTGAATGGGATTCGTTCTTGATCTAATCCGAACTAATCCCCGCGATCTGATCGGTCCCAGAGAGAGAGCGCCAGCCGCGCCGGCAAGAGTGCTCTCAAAATGGCTCCATGGAACGCACCAATCCGTCGTATACGCAATGCGCGCCAGCAGCAACTGGTGTTGGCTCGGTGCTCTCAGCTCTCCCAGCTCTCGTGTTGTGTTGACTTTACGTTTATGTTTCGTTTCTGTTTCTGTTTTCGGGACCTGGGAGTGTTTCTGCGCCGGCTTCTTCGGTTCTCTCTGGTCTTGTTTCTTTTTTTGGGACTTTTTCCAGGGAAAAGAAACCACACCGACTACACATAACGATGCACTGAAAAGAAAAATTAGATTACGTTTTATTTATACACTTATTATTTATACAATTTTCATTATATTTAAATTAAATTGGAGCTGCCTGCAAGTACAAGCAAAGTAGCAATAAACTTTTTAGTTATAATTGGGTCAGGGGCCGCACTTTAAATCTATCATAACTCTGTCAAAAAAGCCTTAAAAGCAATTCGGAAAGCTTTTCCAGGTTAGTTTTTACTCGGTTAAGAAATCTGCATATTAAATTTAAAACTTTAAAAAATTAAAATTTTTATTAATTTTTTACAATTTTAACGATGTAACCCCTTACAAATTTGGAAAAAAATTATAAAAAATAGTTTTCTTCCAGACTTGACTAGAAAGATTCCTCTTTTAATGCTGATTAAGAATATATATGATTTATAGGGTCGGAAATGACTCCTTCACTAAATAAAATAATATTACCCTTAAAGAATAACAAAAATATTTGAATTTTTTAAGTCAATATTTATCTATATTTTTTGGAATTTTAGAAAATCAAAATGTCTGTCAATTTATTAAAGTTAAATAAATAAATTAAATAAAAAGCTGAATATTACCAAGAGTGGATGAGCATAATTTACTAGCTCTGGAATTTATTTTAAAATATATATTGTTAAACTAAAAATTTTTCTGAAGTCTGAAGAAAGTAAATTGATACGTTAAGTTCAGATTTAAACTTTATTATCTCAGAGTTTCAATAAAATGTACATCTGACAGAAGAGTTTCCCAAATTCCCTAAATTTGTTTTCCAGAAATTTAATTAATATCCAATTAAGGCATCTATTTAAATGCCTGAATCTAGACTTTTGTTGCCAGTGTACCTACATATCGCTACATATCACACACCGTGAGTTCCCGCACAACCCAGAGCTGGATAACTCGTGTGTGAGTGTTTGCCCTCGTGCTGCGGACGCTCGGTGTGTGTGTGGGCCTTTTGGGCCTTTGGCTTTTTCCACTCTACAAAGCAGATAAACTGAGAAATGTGAATGGGACTCATTCACAGGCCGAGTTGAGGAATTGCCTGTCACAGAAATAAGTCTTTTCAGTAGGTCTTTAGAAGAACAGGGAGCCCGGAATGGTAGCACCTTTCGAAATTGTTTCCAGAAATTATGAAATTTTAGCAGCGCTAGATCGTTAGATAAACCCGGCGAAAGGTACATAGATAGTCGTAATTAGCTAATCGCTGGCAAAACCGAAAGTCATGCGCTGGCTTGAATTCATTAGAAGGTTCATGAACCGCAAGTGCTTGTAAAAAAAAGAGTGCCAAGCACTTGAAGTGGGGGATTATGCTTTTATCAGTCTGGCGTTTATCCGGTTGCGGTGGCTCTTTATCATCGAGGGTAGCCTCGCACTTTGGTCCCCCAAATGACTGCCCTTCCGAGTGCAAACCAGTGTATCCGAAATCTGGAATCCGAATTCGAATTCCGCTTTCCAGTTAGTTTTTCCCTATCGCATCGACCAATCATCGAACTGCGCGCTGACTTTGAGTTTTGATTGATAAGCCGACGCCTCCGGCCGGTCCCCAGATCCCCGAGAACCCCTTGCTGCAAGTGATAAGCCCCCGAAATTATATGGCCCTGGGTGGCACGTCATAAAAATAATATTAGATTAGACAAATTAAATTCTTTTTTCAGCATTGGCGGCAGGCGGCAGGCGACCGGCGGCAGCCAGCCCAAGATCTTACCTAACCTGGCCCGGCCGGATTTAGTCAATAATCTAATCTCGCATTAATACCAAGTGGCATAAATACATAGTATGGTGTACTTGGTGGCTTACATAATAGCTTTTCCCATTTCCCAGTTCATTCAGAGCCCAGTTTCCATTATCAATTTACGCAGCATCTGTGACGTTGCATTTGTTTTCTGCCTCTGAATCGCTATCTATGCAACGACTCTGCTTATCACTGCAATGCCAGAATCAGTCATGTGAGCATTGATCAGCACAAAATGCGTATTTCGAGCAAATAAAAATTAAAAAATATATATATATATATAAACCAAGATCCCCGCTGATTCCAGAGCTAAAGCGAATGCCAAAGCCATGACTCATTCAAGCAAAATTTGGATATCACAAAGAGGTAACAAGCCTTTAAGCGGCTGACGCATTTTTTTTCTTCGAAAGTTTGACTTATCACCAGTACATATGTATATATAATACATATTTTTCAATATATATTTATATATATTTTATATTTTTAAATAAGCCCCAGCTTAGCTTATATAATTCGAATGCGCTGGGCAATGCATTATTTTACTTTATCTCTATTTATATATATTTTATAATAATTTTTAAAATTCAGTTACATTACAGGGATGCATTAATTTTTGGGGTTATTGTTTGATAACGATAACGATAGACCAGGTGTAACGTTTCTAGGTGCGTCAAGATAGCAACAAAAGCAAAATAGCAGGGCGGTTTTTGAATTTTTGAAAAGGTAACGTTGGGAGATAGCTAAATATTTAAATATAATTTTATGCAGAAGAAAATTCTAGAAAATAATTTAATACAGTAGTTATTCTTTCTAAAATAATTTCGTTAAGATAGCTTTCTCGCTCTTATGAGAAAAAAACAGTTAAACGAACCATAAACATAATTTAAGAAATCAATAATTTTATAATAAAACAAAATATCCCCTTAAAAATCAAAGTTCTTCCTGTAACCATAACAATTTCCTTACCTTTTGAAAATAAAACAAATCCCATCCGGTCGTCCCTGACAATGACCCACACGGACTCCTTGGAGATCTAGTGTTCCTTGACCAAACAAGCTTTGGAAATCGATGTTTCAGCACGCCCCTCGGCTCAGTCTGAGAGTTCTCTAGTGGAGAACGCACACATATTTTCTGAAATTAGTGGGAAAATAAAACTAGTTGGTAATTCTTTTGTTACTTTTCACATACCTGGCGATCCACCATGGCGTTACATTCGGTGGTCACGATGGAGAAGCCGATGCAGCACATCTCGCTGACGGACTGGTATGCCCGGGTCAACCAGATGCGCAATATTGCCGACGCCCGGCGGTCGGATGCCTTCGCCATCCGTCACTCCTCCCGGTCGCTGAGGAACGAGACGAGGATCGAGGGCGATTGGGCCAACTACGAGACCAATGAGAGCCTGACCGACCGGTGAGTTCGAAGAAGGGATGTTTGGATATCCTGTGAGTAATCTCTGGAACTTAGCATCTCCGAGCTGAACCGCTGGCGGGACATCTTAGAGAAGTCCTTTGAGCGCATCATTCGCGAGATTGACATGCTGCAGGAGGAGAAGAACGCCACCGAGCGGGAGCTGGAGGCGCTGGCCGGTCCCATTTCGGTGATTGCCGAGTGCCTCACCATGCGCGACGGCCGTTTGGGCTCGGAGATCACCTACGACGAGGCCGACACGGAGATTAAGAACGAACTGGCCGTGCTGGAGAACAACCAGCGACTGCTGGCGGACCGCTGCCAGAAGGCGTGGGAGAAGCTCTGCCGGCTGGAGGAGGTGCGCTTCAAGATCGGCCTGGAGATCGAGAACAAGGTGGAGGCGGTGCAGATGGACAAGTCGCAGCTGGCCCTTGACCGCAACTCGGCGAATATCTCCTACAAGCCGGATGCCACCAGGAACCCCAAAAAGTGAGTTATTTGCCAGCTTATTTCCAGATCCTTGCAATAATCCCATCACTGTCCAGCTCCTGCTCGTACGAAACCTGGCTGGAGAACGTCAAGAACATGAAGCTGCTGGCTGAGAACGAGCTGGCCGACACGTACGCCATCCGGGAGGCCCTGTTCGTCTGCCGCGAGAAGGCCCGCAACATGCTGCAGTCGCAGCAGGATCGGGCGGAGCACAGCATCCGCAAGCGGATCTTCGAGACGCAGCGGGCCAGAAACGAACTGGAGTGGCAGCAGCTCAAGATGAAGGAGGAGATGGAGAAGGCGGTGTGCGAGATTCGCAACTCGGAGCAGGCGCTGCGCGACAAGACGGATGCTCTGAAGCTGGCCGAGACGCGCCTCGAGAACCGGGCCCAGCGCTCCGGCATGGAGCTGTGCATGGACCAGGCCCACGACATGCTCTGCCTGGAGGTGGAGAAGCTGCGCGAGATCCGTCGCCGGCTCATAGCCAAGATCGATGAGAGCAAGAGCAACTTCAACTTGCTGGAGGAGCATGGCAAGCGCATCGACACGGATCTGGAGAACAAGCAGCACTCGCTGATGACCGACATTCGGGCCCTGGACCTCCGCATGCGCCTGAAGGGCGGCGAGTTCGGCGCCAAGACGACAAATCCATCGCAGACGGACAGGAACATCACGCTGACTCGCATGGAGAAAGAGATCCCCAAGGACTAGACTGGACTAAATGGTTTTTATCTCTCGAATTCGATGTATTCCCTGACTTGCATTCTGCGTTTTCATTTGTCCAAAATTTTTGTGAGTAAATTCGGAAGGATTCCTAAGGCTTTTTTGGTTTAAAACTGAAGCTTAGCTCGCCTAGAAGGGGCCTGAAGTCCGTGCTCCAGTCTAGGCTGCATATGGCCTCCTTTGTGGTCCTGGGAAAGTGCACTCCTTGGCGCACAAACATGTCCCACTGGACAAACTCGCCGGGCGTGACGGGCTCACTGGGACCAGAGCTTACTATGGATCTGGGACTGCCATCGTCTGTTAGCTGCCAGTCCACCCACAAGGCCACGCCATTGCAGCTGCCGGGACTGAAAGGGAAAGATTATTTAGCGGGTTTTATATTATTTTTTTTTATTTTAAGAACTCACTGTTTTAGCTCTATGCTGCCTTTGAGGTGGATCTCCTCACTGAAATTGTTAAAGTCCACGCTGAGCACTTGCTGGGGCGGGGCCAGGGCCCGGCAGGGATACTCCCACAAGGGCTGGGCCTCCACCAGGGACACGGCCTGCTCGGCGGATCTCTTAAAGAAATAATCAGAAATAAAACCCGCTTACAAATCCAACTTCAATCCCCACTCACCTCCACCATTTCGTCGAACAAACGCAGATCGAAGCCCTCGCAGCTGCCTATGGGCGCTCGTATTTTGTGCAGATCCAGAAACTCTACCGGCAAGGCATAGATCCTGGCCGCGCAGGGCGAGATCTTTACTCCACCGGACAGCTTATCCTTGATTTTCAGCAGCAAAGAGCCAAAGTAAAAGTTGTCCCACGGCAGGATGGCATTCAGGAAGTACGGCTCCGCGAATATGTGCGTGAGACTGGCCAGCTGGGAGGCCTCCACCTCCTCCAGCTTGTCCACAAACTGCACATTCTTAAGCTCGTTGTGCTGTACGATGGACTCCAGCAGGCGGCGTGAGAAGCGATGCGGCTCGTGGAGCTGCACAGAGGCCGCTCCCAGGGCAGAGCTCGCCAGACCCAGCAGGCAGCCGTTGCCGAGGACCAGCACACGGGACTGGCCCGCCTTTAGGCTCTCCTCCAGGTAGCGCAGGTAGCGCTTGTTGCGCGGCGACTGATTCATCTGGCCGATCCGGCTGCGCGAGTAGGTCATGTGCAGGTCACAGGAGCACGTGTGCCGCCGCACCGCCTTGGCGGGCTTTTCTGCGCGGGCGTCGAACCACAGCGAGTACTCGTCGTGGTGGCAGCTCAGGTGAAAGGCCTGGCCTGCCTCGAGCAGCTGCAGCGGCTTGGGTATGTAGTAGATGGCCTGCATCCAGTGATCCCGCCAAGGCACCACGTTGGCCAGCGGCAGATCCTTGCCCTTGGAGGCCAGCACCTTGATATCCGGGTGCGCCCAGTAGGGAGCACAGCTGAGCAGGATATCGCCACCGTCGTCCAGATGGATGTCCCACCAGTAGAAGACCACCTCGGCGGCTCCCGGCTGCTTGGATTGCAGTCGCAGCAACTGTTCCCGCTGCTTCTCGCGCGGCGCTTTGCGCTGAAAGTCAAACTGGAAGATCTCCACGGGATTGGTGAGCGGACGGAAGCTGGACGGCGGCAGCTGCGACAATTGGACATCGTGCAGGGCCGCCTCCCCCTGGCAGGCCTTCAGCTGCTCCGGCGGACGCAACAGCGGCTCTCCGTCCAAGTTGGGCAGTGTCTTCAGGGTGTTCCACTGTGCCGCCAGCGGGGTCTGGGCCACCTGGGCGTAGCAACGGGCGCGGGCGGGAATGCAGAGGGCGTCCTCGGTGAGCAGCTCGTCGTGGGCATGGTTATAGATGCTAATAGCTCCCTCGCCGATCAGCTCCGTGTCCAGCAGCTCCGCCACCAGCAGATTGGCCTTTCGCGGCATATCCTCGCCTATGAGGATCTCCGTGGAACGCTTCCGGATGAGCCGCACCTTGTCGCCGGCGCCGTTCGCCGCCAGAATCTTGGCCGCACAATTGGCCATCGGCAGGAAGGCCTCACAGGCTGTGACTGTGTCCGCGCCCGCCTCCAGGGCCATCATGGAGAGGATCCCCGTGCCGGTGCCAATGTCCAGGACGTGCACTTCCCTGCCGGCGGACCGCATTTCCCCGATGGTCTTCCTAAGCGCCGCAAAGTACTTTTGATTGCGCTCCCAGTCGTGCAGCATGTCGCCGAATCCGGCGTTGGCCACCTCCTGGTGGTAGTCGTAGTCGTCTTCCCGCTCCTGCCATGTGTTCTCGCCGGTGATGGGGTTAATTACTTGCGAGAAGCAGGACATTTTGCGCAAAAAACGTGATTTAAAGAAAGTTCTCAACATTCAGCCGGCCAAACAGCTGTTTGAGTTAGTGGATCTGGCAACACTGAGTTACGTTGTGGTTTGGTTACTGGATTGGGTAGTGTTGCCACATCGTTACAGTGCTGCTATAAATTGTTTTATGTGGTTTGGTCACTGGATGGGATAGTGCTGCCACACCAGCAGGAATCGTTACAGTGCTGCTATAAATTGTTATATATCTGATTTTTTATTTAAATTTAAGGGGGGAAGAAAGTTTAGGGGTTTTTTTAAACTTATATTAATACTGTTTTGAAAAAGCATTGTACAATATATGATTTAGCCAACAATTGCAACAACTTTTGAAGCAACTGAACAAATGTAGAATGCATATGTATAAAAAAACATTGAAATAAAGTAATAAAGTAAAGTTTCTTCCTTATATTTTTGAATTTAGAGTGGCTTTTGTGTAAAAAAAATTTGTAATTTATTGATATTTGCGTTATTTAAAGCTAAAGTAACTAGTGTAGTTGTTTTATATAAATCCTCCGTGCTGTTTTGTGATGTCAGAACTCCTGATCGATCCTTCGTTTGACGCCGGCCAGCATTTTGGCGCGATGACGCAGTTGCAGGTGCCGCAAGCCGCAGCTTCTGGCCAGAGGAGTCTCATCGTCGCTCCTCTTCCTGGACATCCTGTGGCGCCTTGCAAATGCACTGGTGGATGGCATGCTTGGTCTAGCGTCCTTCTGTTGGGCAGACCGAGTGTTGACCATGTAGTCCAGGAGCGAGAATCCCAGCACCAGGAGCAGGAGGCAGGCGGGGTTGAATTGCATGAACGACAGAGGACCTTCTTCCATGGTGATGCGTTGCGTATGTTTACAGCTCGAAGTGCGAATTGCGAATGATGTAAGGAGTCCCAGGACACGCTGTATTTATGTGGAAACAGGTAAGTTTCAGTTGCACAGATTTCCTATTGCGCAGGTAGGATGGGG
>JAEIIL010025144.1:0-21929 GCA_018905715.1 Drosophila lini | reverse complement strand
TATATTTTTTTATATCCCTATAAATTTCAATTACAAACCAAGACATTTGTTTGCTTACATCCAAACTTCAAGAGCCGAACCCAGTATCTAGAGTCTAGACTCCTCCTCCGTCATACCCTTTCTTTTTTTGTTTATTTTATTTTGGGTTTCATTGAGTTATTATATGCAGGGAATAGTTTGGAAGACGGGCGGACGGATGGACGTGGGCACGTTTAGTTGGCACCTCGTTGGGATCGTGGCATAACATTTGCATTCACAATTGCATCTCCGTCTCCAAGCTCATCCAGCATTCGATGCGCCCATTAAATATACACAAATATACAAATATATATATATATATATATATATATATATAAATAGGCATATATTGGTAACCTCTTTTTTTGCTCTGTTCTGTTTGTAGAATGGCTCGCGTCTGTTCATTGGCGCACCTGGCAGTTGGTACTGGCAAGGTAAGTGCACGTTTTTCCCACATGTACCGTGTACCGTTGTTCTACTTCTATTCCACCAACGTGTGTTGCCTCTTTTTACCTTACATTTTTATTTTACTATCATTTTTTTTTGTCGAGAGTTACTTTTACTGTATGTATGAATTTGAATTGCCGCTCCTTGAACTTGGTAGTATATCTCGTACCAGCTCCGCGAGGAGTCAACTGTACTATTTAGTCATAGCTAAATTAGATCGTTAAGTAATCAAAAACCTAGATATCCCAAATCCTTAGACACACACATACACACACAGACACTCCCGTTAACTGGTTTGAAATTTGAATTTCGTTATCCCTCCTCCACAGTTCATCACTTTTAATATAGCACTCGTCCTTGTCCTCGTCCTTTTGTTTTGGATAGTACCTAGTAGTACCCGATAAATCGATTGAATTTTGATTGCCTCCCCTCCTTCCTTCTTTCCTTACAATGTACAAATGTATCAAGAAAAGTGATTGCATTTCAATTTATGTATCTCCCCGTACCTAGCGTAGTCTATCCAACTTTTTGTGTGTTTTTAATTTGCTGTCTCTTTTGGAGAGTTTGTAACCTAAGTAATTTACACGATAATTTAATACGGGATTCCCCCTACCCCAAGTCTCTAACACTCGATATGTAGGCCTCTAAGAGGGCCCTATATAGTATAATTTCCGGATCTGTAGAAGATGGAATGCCATATTGAGCCGTAGACTAAGACATAATGTGATGTATTTAGTGCATGTGGCATTGTACCGTCGTACCTAGACGTAGATTGTACCGCAGTTTACTTTTTCGTAAATTTAAGTTAAATTCAAGTCTAGGAAATTTTTTTTTCATTCTGTTTCTTTAAGGAACGAAACGATAACTGTGAATTTCATTTGTTTTAATTTATATAAATTAAAAAAAAAACAATTAACAAATTCTAAAAAAAAAAACAATAAGAGGATAAATTAAAAATAGTATTTCAATCAAAAGTAAAAGTAAAAATCGATTTATAATCGATAAGCACCGACATATTTTCCTTCTTCTAAATGCACAGTTATCGTTATCGTACAACTAGTGTACCTAAGTACCGTATCGTATATATTTATTGTGTTGTCGAGTTGTTTAACCACCCAATTGGCCTTAATACCCATTCATGTGTCGCACTGTTTGCTGTACCGCTAACAATATTGTACCGTGAGCAATATTGTACCGTTAGGTACCTGAAACTAAATTTTAAATTAAAAAAAAAAATCTCAACTCGTCAGCAGCAGCAGCAGCAGCAGTATAGCCTTAAATCGTATTCGAAATCGTAATCGTAATTATTGTAAAACCTATTTGTAATGTATACCATTTAACCCTTCAAAAAAAACTGAAGTAAGCTGCATTTATTGTACCGTATTTGATACACGATTTCGACTATAACTGTAATCTGTAAACTGTAAACCGTATTCTGTAACCGTAATTGTAACCGTACCTGTACCTGTACCTGTACCGTATAACGCGTCATGTTCTTCTGATTAATCCAAATGATGTTCTCTCTTTCTCTTTATATTTTTTGCTCCTCGTTCCACCTCTGGCTCACTACACTCTCAATCCAAAAACCTTTTTGTATCGGGGCAAAATGCATGCGATTTGAAAATTTGTGAAAAATGAAAAATGAAAAATGCATTCTGTACCGATTCCCAAATCCGAACCGCACCATTCGATCACAAAAAAAAATCAAAACAAAAATCCTGAAACCGAAACTGAATCCCCTACAAAACAAAAAACCCTGATTTACTAAAAACCAAAAACCATAAAAAGGACAAACCTACTCAATACCGCCCGATGCCGAGTTTCCATTTAAGCCGCCTTTGTATCAGCCCTTCGGCACTGGAGGTAATAATAATAAAAACAGAAAATAAATACAACAAAAAGTCAATTAAACAAAAAAAAAACAAAGACTAGTAACTACGCTTTTCACCACCTGCCACTGCCTCAAAACTCAAAACTCAACCGAAAGTGTACCTACGAACATTAACGCAGCTCAAAGAAAGTACCTAAACCCACACCAACACACCCACACACACATACTACATAATATCTGCTCAAGCGAGGGTCTCCCATTAACGGTGTCTGATCATCCAAATAAAAAGAATTCATATTCATCCAAAACCATCATCAAAAAGGCTACGTACTTGGCCTCCCTCCCATCGAAAATAAAGCAAACTTTATAGATTTGATTCGCAGGAGGAGGTCGCCTAATAGCTTCGCTAATATAATATCTACGGCTTCAAAAATCTTTTTTTTCTTTTTTTTTTTTGGGTCAAATTAGATGAAAGAAAAAAAATGTACATATTTAATTGTAACAATGAGCTAGAGCTTTTTTCTTTCATTTGATTGCGGTTGCTCTGCTTATAAAAGGGGCTGGCTTAGACGAAGGACTCACGGAACGGCAGAGAAGGATCTAAAAGTGTTATACAAATTAATATCTTGTAAACAAAGTTCGATTTGGCGGCGAACTAATAATCTGCCAGGATTTCTAGGCTTACTGAAAACTTTAACTATTCAAAGCTGTTTTTCTTTTTAATTAATAGCCTGTTTTCTCGATTTTAGATCAGAATTCTGTTATACTTCCTTAGAAAGAGAAAGGATAATACCTATAAAAATTAGCAAAGAACTAAAATGTCCTCTATATATTAGAATTCTGTTATATTACCAAAGAAATAAATGGGAAATACCTATACAAATCAGCTAAGGGCTAAAATATCCTCTAGACTTATAAATAAGAAACTGTACTTTGTATAACTTTTGAATTATGGTAAATCAAAACAGTTTATATATTTTGTATTAAGCCAAATGTGTTTCCATATCTTCCACTCCTTTCTCAACTTTTCGTTGTTGTCTCTGCCCGATTCTTCTCCTTTAGTCTGAACCCTAGCCACTGTATAGGAACCCTAATGATAAGCCTATACGCATGCATGTGCTTGCCTAATCCCTAGCTTTATCCTGGTGTTGACTGTACTAACTTGAGCCACTAACCTCTTGGTAGTAATATTTGTGCATGTGGCATGGCATAGCCGTAGTTGTAATCGGGGAAGTAACCCAACCGAAAGTAGCCTAGTATCCTGTGGTAATTGTCGTTGTTGTGGCCAGTAGTTAGAGTTCCATGAGTTCCATCTTACCATCTCACCGTTGATATATACTATCTTTGTCGTATTGTCCAGCATGTCCATAGCTATTAAGCTCCATGCCGCAGCTGAGGTCAAAGGAATAGCACTTGAAGAGTCTGGGAAAAATGTATAGTAAACAATTTAATGAACTCTTTCCCGCGAGTTGCTATTATTTTGACCGCTGCTGTGGCTTTAAAAAAAACTCACACCATACTCGTTTGTTCACCAAAGAGAAAAACCTCGAGAAACCTCGTGGAACCTCGTGGAACCCCGAGAAACCTCAGAGACAAGCTGCCAGGAGAGTTGTCCTAACCGTTTACCCCCCCCTATCCACAGGTCAGGCCAGCTCTCATGACGTTACCAGGCCGGAGAACCAGGTCTTCTCCACCTCGGAGAGCTCCTCGGCTAATGATGACTCCTATTTGGGTTACTCCATGATCACCGGCGACTTCAATGGCGATCGGAGCGAGGATGTGGCCATTGGAATGCCGCGTGGCGCCAATCTTGTGGGCAGGATCGTGGTCAATAGCTGGAACATGGCGAATATCTTCAACATTACGGGTCGCCAGATTGGCGAGTACTTTGGCTACTCCCTGGCCACCAGCGATGTGGATGGCGATGGCCTGGACGATCTGATCATTGGCGCACCCATGTACACGGATCCCGACAATGTCGAGGGCAAGTACGATGTGGGACGTGTCTATATCCTGCTGCAGGGCGGCCAGACCGAGGACAGGCGCTGGAGCATCGAGCATATCCGCGACGGCCTCCACAGCAAGGGACGCTTCGGTTTGGCTCTGACCACGCTGGGGGATGTGAACGGTGATGGGTATGGTGACTTTGCCGTTGGCGCTCCCTACGACGGACCCGAGGGCAGGGGCGTGGTCTACATTTTCCATGGATCGCGCAACGGTCCGCTGGCGAAGCCCTCGCAGGTGATCAAGTCGGAGCAGATTGTCGAGGGTGCACCCTATCCGCGTACCTTTGGCTTTTCGCTATCCGGCGGCGTCGACATGGACGGCAACACGTATCCGGATTTGGCTGTGGGCGCCTACACCTCCGACCAGGTGTTCATCTTCAAGGCTCGGCCGGTGGCCGCCGTGAATGCGGAGACCAGCTTTGCCAGCAACTCCAAGCTGATCAGTCTGGACGACAGGAGCTGCCAGCTGCAGCGGGATCACAAGCAGGTGCCCTGCATGCTCCTCTCCACCTGCTGGAGCTACACGGGCCGCTACCTGCCCGAGCAGCTGGACTTTGATGTATCCTGGCTGCTGGACGCCAAGAAGCTGCCCAATCCGCGCATGTTCTTCCTCCGCGACGAGGGCAAGAATATCCGGAATCAGACCATTCGCTTGAACTATGGCCAGAAGTACTGTCTCAATGAGACGGTGTATCTGATGGACAAGGTCCAGGACAAGCTGACGCCCCTGGAGGTGGAGGCAAGGTACAACCTGCGCAGCAATCGGAATCCCATGGAGCCGGTGGTGCGACGCAGGAGGAGCACTCTGGAGCCAATTATCGATCAGAATCGGGAGATAGTGCTGAGGGATGCCATCAACATACAGAAGAACTGTGGCCCGGACAATATCTGTGAGCCGGATCTCAAGCTGGAGGTCAAGTGAGTGAGATTCACCCAAAGATAGGTTCTCTTTCTAAACGCCATCTATCTCTCTTCCTTCTTCCCTTCCCGTTTTAATCCAGAACCGTGGACAAGTATCTGTTTGGCTCGCCCGAGCCCCTGGTCATCGAGGTGCTGATCTCGAACAACAACGAGGATGCCTTTGAGGCCGCCTTCTACATGCTCACTCCGCCGGATCTGCAGTTCCGCAAGCTGCAGCAGCTGGGCGAGAAGAAGGACACGCCCATCACCTGCTCGCCGCCCACGCCGGCCAACAATCACACGCTCAAGTGCGACATTGGCAATCCGCTGGAGTCTGGAAAGATTGTGAGTTTCCAGGAGAGTCCCAAAGCTCCTCTCGACTTCTTCATTAACCCACTATATGTACCCATTATCCCTCCTTAGGCCCACTTCAAGATCAGCCTGGTGCCGGAGGAGAAGTACGGCAGCTCCTCCAGCTATGACTTCTACTGGGAGGCCAACTCCACGAACCTGGAGAAGGAGGGCTCCGATTTCGACAACAAGATCCGCCAGAGCGTCGGCATTTGGGTGGACACTGACCTGGACATCAAGGGCACCTCCCTGCCCGACTATCAGCTGTACAAGGCGGACGACTATACCACCCTGGAGAATGCCACCAAGGAGGACGAGATTGGACCCCAGGTGGTGCACATCTACGAGATCCGCAACAATCGTCCGTCGATCATCGAGGAGGCGGAGGTTCGCATTCATCTGCCCTACGAGACCATTGTGGGCGATCCGCTCATGTATCTCCTGAATCAGCCGGAGACCGGCGGCAAGATCCATTGCGACGAGGTGCTGGTCAACGAGAATAACCTGCTGCTGGACGAGAAGCTGGCTAGGAAGTCGTATCTGCAGGCCCAGGGCGCCATTTCGAATTCCGCGCTGGTCGCGGGACAATCCTCATCCTCTTCCTCCTCCTCCTCCTCCGGCTCATCCTCCTCGGGAGGCAGTGCCGCCAAGGAGGGCGGCGGTCATTTGGAGATCTCCCAGGGCGGCGGTGGTTCCGGTCAGGCCGTCTTGGTCAGCAAGACGGAGGCCAAGAACCGACTGACCGCCAAGCAGCTGGCGGAGCTGGAGCACGAGGACACCTTGGAGGTGCCCGGCGATGCCTCCTTTGTGCATCGAGATCGTGCCACCCAGGCGGCGGTTCAGATCCAGGAGCCGCGCATCAACCAATCCAGCTACGCCACCTTCTCCACTAGCAGCAGCTCATCGGGAGGATCTCCCTCGGCCCAGCTGCGTGGCCACAGCACCCAGGGTCACATCCAGATGGCCGGGCCTGTCCAGCAGTCCAGCTCCAGCAGCTCGGGCAACTATCGTGCCTGGCCGCATCAGCAGCAGCATCAGCAGATCCTCCTGGCCGGAGCTGGTTCCGGGGGAGCTGGAGCTTCCGGCAGCTTCAACGACAAGTCACAGTTTGGCGGCCGGGCGGGCAACTTCCATGCCGGCACCCTCGACCTGGGCACCCTGGGCAACCGGGGCAATGTGGACAACGAGCTGTATCAGCGGAGCCAGAGCGGTGGTCACTACCAGAGTCCCGGCCAGACCGTGGGCCAGAGCCAAGGCCAGTTCCGGGTGCAGGGCCAGGGACTGGGACAGGGACAGCAGTATCAGGGTCAGAACCAGGGCCAGTTCCAGGGCCCCAGCCAGTCCTACCAGGGACAGACGCAGTTCAGCAGTGCGCCCGGTGGCTATCAGACCCACCACGTCACCTTCTCCTCCGGCGGCAGCAAGCCCTACTATGGCCGCGAGAACGAGGACTACTACGACGAGGATAATCTTCAGCAGGCCACGCCCGCTACCACGGGACACTGGAGCAGCTCCAGCTCCAGCTCCGCCCAGCGACGTCTGCGAAGGACGCCGGCGGAGGACGAGGAGCAGCAGCCACGCCAGATCGATCTGAATTCGCCGTGCAAGTCGGCCAAATGCAAGACAATCCGGTGCGTGGTGAGCAACCTGGGAACGGAGGATGGCGACGCCGCCTTCGTGGCCATACGGGCGCGTATGGTGGCCAAGACCATGGAGAAGCTGGCCTCGAACGTGCCACTGAACGTGTCCACGCTGGCGGTGGCCAATGTCACCCTGCTGCCGTTCATTGGGCCGCCAAAGGATCCCATCGAGAAGACGCACGAGATCTTCTACAAGGCGGAACCGGAACCGCAGCAGGTGCCGGATGTGGTGCCCCTGTGGGTGGTTGTCCTGGCTGCCTGTGCCGGTGCCCTCATCTTCCTCCTGCTGGTCTGGTTGCTGTACAAGGTGAGCCACTCATCTACTCTTCCAACTGTTATAAAATCCGATCTAATACTTTTGATCGTTTTACAGTGCGGCTTCTTTAATCGCAACCGGCCAACGGATCACTCGCAGGAGCGGCAGCCACTGCGGAACGGCTACCATGGCGACGAGCATCTGTAGATCCTGCCCAGGGGGAAAACGATGACAGCAAATATTAACACGACGACATGCCACGAAAAATAAGTACTTCTAACATCGCACTAAACCAAAACGTACTAAAATGCAAAGGGCGTACTAAAAAGGCGAACTAAAAGCTGGGTTCCAAACCGAAGCGATGCTACAAGCCGTGTTATACGAAAATCGAACAGTTATCCGGCGGATAAGTCCCTGTAAATTCAAAGGGGAAAACCAACAAGAAAACACATTTAAACTTGCCTAGTCACGACATGAGGAACTTTCAAATATGCGTAAAGGTTTTTTTTACTCGATTGAATAATGTTAATTTCTTTGTAATTATTTGTATTTCGAGGAAAGTTCAGCAAGTGCTATTATTAAGCCCGTACTAAAAAGCAGGACAAAGGAGAAGCCTAAGCTAAGTGTGTGTGAATGAAGTGAGTGTGTTTGTGAGAGAGCGACTGACTGAATGCGAGTGTAAGCGAATGTGAGTGATAGTTAAACAAAAAAAAAAGAGATAAAAAGGAATATAGAAACACGGAATATCAGAATCAGAGCCTGCCGCGCTGTCAAGTTGGTCCTTTAAAAGTACTGCCATGCCCCCTTTTCTTAGGCAACTGCAGAGGCGGGGAGGCGGAAAAGCAAAGGTGCTACTTTAACGTTTTTTTTTTTTTTATTGTTTAAAATCTATAATCAAGTTTCTTGAGCATTTTGTTGGCGTTTTCAAATTAAGAAAAAATTACAAAAAAAAAAAACTTGTTATGTGGAAAATCGTTTGCCAAAACTCAAAGTTCGCGGAAGAAGAAAGTTACAACGCCAAAATGTGTTGAAAATGCAAAAAAAAAAAATTATATACAAAAATTAATAAGAAAAAAAAAACAAATTATTGGATTAATCTATGTAATTATTTACTTGTAACTCTTTGTGTATATACTAAAAACAAGAAACGACGACGAGATGGAATCAGTTGGGAAGAGTTAAATCGTTTTATTTAAATTAATAATGCATTTATTTCCAAACTACAATGGGAGAAGCGCTGACCGACTTCTTGCAGTGTACTCTTGAAATAAACCCCTTGTACTAAACCTTAGTTTCGCCCCTCCCCCTGCTCACAGTTTAGTTTAGTTCAATTATACGCTAATGTTTAATTTATTAACTGTACTTATTACTGATTGCCCCCCACTTTCCCCACTACTTTTTTTTTTGCTAATTTCTGTATTACATTTAATGATTTACAATAAAAAGATACGAATAAAAATGACGGTCGAGTTGTGTAAAATTAAAAATGAAGGAAAGTGTTTTATTTTTGAATTTTTGAAATAAATGAAGTGCGCCAAAGCTAAGTTTGCAACCATTCGCTATACCAGTTATACCAAAAGGGAAAAATGGGCAGCACTGGATGCTAGAGGGACCAGAGTTACGGACTTTTGTCATCTATAGCTGGACAAGCCAAGTAAAATAGCCAAAAAAAAAGCTACAATTTATTAAAACAACTAAGTAAATGCGGTTGTTTTTTACGTATGCACAAATTTATTAATTTAAAAAAAATTAAATACTATCGATAGTACAGGGCTACAATCGATGGCGCTGCGATAGCGCCAAACCATCGATAGTGTCGATAGTGCCATCGATAGTTCTCCACCTCTACCATCGTTTTTTTAGTCAAAAGAAATTCGAGGAAAGCGGTTGTGTTTAAAAAGTCGAACTCAAGAATTCCTCAACTGCCGCGGAAATGAATTTTGAATTTAATTCGGAAAAATCGCTTAATTTGCTTTAGTTTGTGCCGCTATTGCGTTCTCTTCTCTTCATATTCTCCGTTTCGTGCAATGGCCGCTTGCGCTTTCGTATTCATTAAAAACGCATTGACGATCGCCGCGCATTGATCTGACGAAGTGATTACCTGTGAAATAATACACGAATTAAGCTTAGTATGCATTAAACACAACGGTTAAAACCCATTTCATTGAGACGGTGAACATAGCGGTTTTCGGTTGCTATTGTTGTTGCTGCCGTTAAGCGCGTAAATCTAAGCCGAATTCGCGCGTACCTGTGAGTGTGTGTGTTTTTTTTCAAGTGTTTAATAAAAATAAAGATCTAAAATTAATGTATTAGTTGTGGCGCCTTGCAAAAAAAACGCTAACGAGCCAAGAATTAGCGCGATGCTATAAACAACAAAGGTAAAAGCCAGCGATTTTCTTTTTTGCTGTTCAAGAATTCCCACTGGCCTGCATGTGTGCGTGCGTTGGAAAGGGAGGGAGCGAAAATATGGAGCGAGTACACCTAAGCGCACTTTTTTCTGTGCATGTTTGTAGATTTTAAGGTGGAAAAGTGTCCCAGTGTGTGTGAGTGTGCGAGCGTGTGTGTGTGAAATGCCGGCAGAACCGGTTCAGCAAGTGGCCAAAGCAAAAACAAAAAGAAAAACACAAAAAGGAAAGGAAAACAATAAAAAGAAACCTGGCTTGAGATCAAGAGAGATATGTGTTCGTCCCCACGTCGATCGGGATCACGATCGGGACAATATTTGTCGCCTCATTGCGACTAATGGTGTGCAAACACCATTTGTTTGTGTAAACGTTTTCCAAAATGTTCGTGGGAATTCGTTACCCTAATCCCTGGTCGGAAATTCGTCACCTTTTGGGACGAACCGGTCAATTCTGTTTAGAAATTTCTTATTCGAATAGAGGCAATTCATTTTTAATTTTCTTTCAAGAATTTGCCATACAAGTTTATGAATTGCCGGCTGCAATTGCGAAACGTGCCATATAGTCAAACATTTTTCACGGCTTGGCTGGAAAATTTCCAGCAAACCCAGAAAATTTGCGTTTATATTAACAAATTTGAAACGCTTGCTTAACATTCAAATTCCTCTCAAATATTTATATGTACTAATTTTTGTTAGGTCTGCGATTAATAATTAATAAACAAAGAACGATCAACGAGTATCGTAAATTTGTGTCGTGCAATCGAACGCATAAACGTACGATGCTGCACAGCTCTTTCTCCCTTTCTCCCTTCCTCCCACTCGCTTCTACTCCACTCTGTTTTGCTCTGCCAGCTTCTACTTGGCATTCTCCTTTCCCACTGCTTCGGTGCAATGCGGCTGCGTGTGTGTGTGTGTGTTGTTGCGCCTGCGTGTCAATTCCTTTATTTTGGTTTCCCAGTTTCCGAAAATTCCCATAATTAATGCGTAACAGCGTAGTCGTCGACGTCGACGTCGGCATGGGCAGAGGAATAGTGCAGCGCAGCACGTACCAAAAACAACAACAGATCGCAATTCACAAATGATAAGCCGGTGACATTGAAATCACAGTAAGATAACCTTGATCTACATATGCAGTTACATATGTACATACATGTGTACGTATGCACATAGTTATGAATATGTAATGGATGATTATTCAATAAATCTCTTAAATTCCTCATTGTAAGGTGACATTTTCCACTTATTGTTTGTTTGATATTTTAAGATGAATTTTTTAAAGATTTCTATTTATCAAGTTTAATATTTATAATTCAAGTTATTTAATTTGAAGCGCTTCCTGTTTCGGTCTCCTTTTGACCAATTTCCTTCTTTTCTCGCTTCCTTTCGGTTTGTGTTGCTTCTTCTCTCGTTTACCGTTATGTTAAACATGTGCAAGTGGACCCCGCTGTTTTATTATACCTGTACTTGATACATAAACAAATACATAGAGATGTTTATGTATTCCTTTGCATTGTAACGCTCACGCACGAATTAATTCCGCTGACTAAGATCCCCAAAATCCCCCTATTTCCACGTTTTCCACCTCTGCCGCCCGCATCTGTCACTTTCCCATTGTTACGCACTTTTTGTTGCAGCTTTTGCATAAAAGAATACAAAAAAAAAAAAACCCCCTCGAAAAGCTAACCTTAACCGCACCTTTTTCCGTTAAACGATTTACGGTTTATATACAGTTTCAACTTTGCGCTCGAGTGGTTTGCGAGAATAGAGATTGATTGCTTACAGCTATGGATAGCAAAAAAATAATATTTTAAAAAGTATTATTATTAAAAATTATTATTTTTACCAAGAAGATGTTTTGACTGATATTTTTACCATTATGTATGTACATATTTACTTGAACAATACTGTACACAAAAGCTGTAATATGTTCTGGCCAAGCTCAATTAATTACACTTTCATGTTTGGAGTGTGTTTGTTCCCCCGAAAGCAAAGTTGCATAAGCAAACATTTTCTGCAGCGCTTGCAGCTCTCAATTTGTTAACTTTTTAGTGACTTCTACTGACTAGGTGACGACAAATTGTTGACACATTTAACAACTGATTGTGCTGCGGGGCTCTAGCGACAAGGTTATCAGTTAATCAAAAGAAAAATGTCGAACTCTAATGAACAGTATCACTTCTCCAACCATTCACACAAACTAGAGGGCAAAAATATTGTATTCCAGTATAAAAAAACAAAAAAAAATCCTTAAAATACAACGAAGGGCTGCATCAAAGATCGACTTCCTCGAAGATCAAATTCAACCTAAGCCGTTAGGTTCTACTAACTTCTTTCCGCACTTAAAGTTCCACTGGGATCCGCCCCAAAAGCCGGCCAATACAAACGGCAATCAATGAGTTGCCGTTGGCCGCAATCAACACTTTTGATACGAGTAATACAAGCAACGTGTTCGTCGCGCCATTAGCTCAAATTAAATGTCAATAGCACAGCAGAGCACAAAAAGAAAAAAAAAACAGCGATACTAAAAAACAGAAACAAAAAAGTAGTAAATCAGGGTAACAAGCTTTCGACAGGTGCGCTAATCGCTGTCAAAAAAACGCCACACTCAATTACCCACAAAGTCAAATTGATTTTCTAATTCCCTGTATTATTTCCTACAGCCTAATAGCTGTCAAAATTGTCAACACAAACAGTAAATGGTAAAGGGAAAGATATCTAAAACGAGTCGAAGTTTATATGCCCTTGCTGTATTGATAAAAAGAATAGAGTTTGTTAAAGTATTTTTCATAGAAAAATAAGGGTTTTACATAAAAAAAAAACCAGAAATCTTTACAACTTTATCACATATTTTAGCTTGTTCCAAGAACTTTTTTTAAATACAAATTTGTATATATTTCGTCACCAATTTATAGACGATTTCTTTCTCTTTACATAATATATGATTTAAAAACTTTCTTTACAGTTATATGGGAATAATAATAATTGTTTAGTGCCTCTCAAAGTTGGTCAGCATATTTATTGGCCCCCTCGCTCTTTATCTGTATCTTTTTTTTGTTGTTATCTTCTGAGATTTATAAGGTCTGTTTGTGATTTATGCGCGGCATGTTCAAATATGGTAACCCACACTCGAAAGGAAATATGTGTGAGGGGGGAAAACGGGAAGAGGTATGTCTCTTTTTTTGGTCACACAAAGAAACCCGATTACTCTTATGGCAGGGGGAAAGCGGAAATATTAAGTTGAAAATTATTACAATGAATACCAATACCTCATGCTCTTTGAATTATGTTATGTATTTATTCAATTTTGGGAAAAAATTATTGCTTCATTATTTGTGTTAAAAGGTGCTTAGAGGAAGGAGTCTAAATCTTGAATTTAATGAGATATTTGAAGGAGAAAACAACTTACTTGCACTTTTATTAAAAATCGTTGTGGCGGTGTATATCTTCTCGGCTTTTGCGACATATCCCACACAATTCCCATCACATCCATCCCCCATTTTCATCGAACTGCGACTTAACATTGAATTGCGCTTCTCGCAAGAATAATAATAATAGGACAGGCTCCAGAATCCACCCCAAACTAAATGACGCATCAGCAGCAGCTTGTTTAGATACTGCGCTTCTGAGATAACTGGGCTACAGTTTCAGTTTCCGTCCACTTTAGAATCTCCCCCCAAAAGCCCATCCATCGTTGTTGAATCGAGCCTATTAAGCATAAATCAGAAATCAAAGCGATTGCAACTTGATACCGACCGACGAAACGGAGCTCTGTTTTGGGGGCTTGTATTACTGCTGCAAGTGCAGCTTATATAGCTCCAAATGTGTGCCGATTTGTTATTTTTTCGCCACAGTCGCAAAGGTTCTTTGAACTGGGAAAAGCGACCCATTAAACTCGAGAATAAATGTGTAATTCATTTTGGGCAGAGAAAAGACAAGACAGACAAGCGAAAGACAAGGCAACACAGCTCAGCATAAAGACCTCGTCAAGAACATGATGACTAACAGAGATTCAACCCCTCTTATGAGAGCAGAAAATGCGACTTGCGGAATTTAAACATTAAACGGAAGCTCAAGTAAATGCTGTTCATCATCATCGTAAGAAAGTGAATCTGAGAGCTTAGAGATATATGGAAAGTTGCCAAAAGTGTCTTAATCAGTAAATACAACTAATTAAGGTATTACCTGAGAGTCTTTGGGCCATTCCATATCCTCTTTATCTTTATGTGACTTCTTTTGAAGATATTATCGCTTGATATATAGCTCCCCAGAAGTACCGGGTTAAGAGCTCTGTTCGTTCTCCCCTTCATCGTTACTCAACAATGTGAAACCTTCGGTTTCTTAAGTGGTTAGGCTATATAGGGCTAGTAGACAGATAAAGTCGGAGATAATACGAGATAATAGTTATGGTTTCTGCTTCTCCCCACCCGGAGCAAATTTTTATTTATTTTTTTTTTTCAATTAAACACTTGGGCAATCTGTGGAACTAATCTTGCCGAATGCTACACATTTGATTTATGCTAACCATGAAATATAAATATAAAAGTGAGACTTATCGGCTGCTAAAAAAAGGGGGGGCGGGCAGGCCAAAAGGCCTTAGTAGCAGCGCCTAGAAATGAGCAATGTATTAGGCAATAATCTCAACTCGATAAGATAAGCAGGCAGTCTGCGTTTCTTTTTTTTCCGCTCCGTTCTATTTTACTTTACGCGCCTTCTATCCAAATCTCCAAACTGACCGCAACTTATCGCTCTTTTGGCGCTCTGGAGATTTGCAAAGGCTTGGGAAATGGAATCTTGATTGAATATCTGTAATTAGGAAATGCCAATGCACTGAGGGTTTCTTTAATTAAGTTTTTATTGTGATTCATAAAGATATGGGTAAATATTTACAAAAAAAAAAAAATAAATAAGGTTGAATTTCAACAGAAACCCCCATAAATAGGTATTCTACATAGAGACCTTACCTGATCTGAGACAATGCTCTAATTGCGCTTCATAAATTCGCGTGTGTGCCTTGCTGTTCCATAATTAACCTGCTGCCGGCAGTTATGGTGTGGGTGCATTAGCTGCTCTCCTCGTAGATTAAATGACAATCGCGCTATACGATTTCACCTGGAAAAACTACAAAACAAAAGCAGAAAACCATTTAAAAACTAGCATAACCACAAAGAAACAATGGCAAGTGACGCCCTCTGGCGGTCAGCGAAGCGCAACTAAAGCCACCCAACTATACGAATAGGTTCCCTTTGAAGATCATACCATATTCATTGATAAAACCAATCAATATTGGTACAAACTGAGTACAATACCTTTAAATAACATACTATATAGCCCTTGAAAGTTTCACCTCATTCGGTTGAAGGTTTACTTACATTTTAACAGTACTTAATAGTATTATATAAATGATTTTAACTTTGTTTTAATTATTAAATATAATACTTTGGCATAACTTGACTTCACAGGTTTCAAGAAAGTCAAAGATGGACTTTAAGATTTTTTTACAGCAATTAGTAATTAACCCAGTTTAATTTCTTGAGCCCACTTGGCTGCATTTTTAATTATTTGCACGGCGCTCAATGGCAACTTGTGCATGTCGCTAAATAAAGTCCCAGACCAAAGTCTATCTCTTTCTTTTGGACATCTCACTCCCACTTATTTGCGAAATTTTCGCCAGTCGAAGACAGTGCAAATTGCTGGCAATTGTTGTCAATTTAAAATTGAAAAGAAGTCAAATGTTGAGCATGCAACATCCCTATACATACATTTATGCAAGTAAAGGCAGAAGTATAGCCGCTGATCTTATGAGTATTTATGAGTTACGTTACGTCTGTGGAACAATTGCGAGGCGCACTGTGACAGTAGAGGAAATGTATATATGTATTCTTTCGAGATGAATAAATAAATGAAGTTTCGGTTATAAATTAGACCCTTACAATTAATAACTCATCTTAAACTAGCAGCTGTTAGTCTTATTTTGCTGTCCGCAGCTGTATATCTGCTATCTCAGGAATCGGAAATTTTCACTTATCTCTGATGCTCCAAATAGCGAAAAAGGTTTCTTTATTGGCCCGAGGTGTATATACAAGCATATAGTAGTATATCATGTCTCAAGGTAATCTTTTGATTATCAAGACGGTTAAGCCGGTTGGAAATTCCTCTCAGCGTTTTATTTTCCTGGCAATTGTCACTGATTTCGTCATTTCTTTTCCTTTCTATCTCTCTACAGAGCTATTTGAGAATCAAAAACTTGAGAATTTGCGAATAAAACAATAAGAATAACAATAACAAAATGAAAAATCACCTGCACTGATCGGTAACATCAACCACAGCGCAGCAGCCAAGTCAAGGAAGAAACCAACTCCAAAATGGCCATCAATCAGGGCAAGTACAAGCCAACGATTTGCGCAATCGACGAGGTGGACGACCGCAGCTACAAGCTGCACAACAGCCAGGACGAGATCAGGGGCAAGCAGCAGCTGCAGCAGATCGAGGGCAGCGAAACAGCACCGCTGACCACCAATCAGCAGAAGCTTCACATGGACGACGGCTCTCATTTGACGCCCAAGGATCTGGAGGCGGCGCGCCAAGATGCACTCAACGAGATTGGCGGCGCCAGCGGCGGTAGTGCTGGTGGCAGGACACCGGCGGCAAACACGCCCAACTCCACGCATCCCTCGGCCAATGGACTGAGAGGTGAGCATTATGGTTGAGATTTCTCATCATCATTGCATTCCCTTACATTTGTTAATTGGTTGTGAATCCATTTACTCATCCGCCATTTCATTCATTTCCATGTCTTTCCATGATGATAGCTTTGCTGATTCCAGGCCGGCGATCCTTCGATGCCCTGATGAGTCTGTCCCGCAAGCGCCGCATCCTGTACGTAACGACCGCCTGCCTGTGCGCCCTGCTCCTGCTGATCATCATCCTGCTGCTAGCCTTTTGGCCAGAGGTGCCATTCTACCTAAGAGCGCCGCTGTGTCTGGATAAGGAGTGCGTGGAGAGTAGCCGGCAGCTGCTCCTCTGGGCCAACACCTCAAAGAGCCCCTGCCACGAGACGTACGAGTGGGCCTGCGGTAACTTTGCCAGCGACTATGCCAACCACGACTACTTCGTGATCAAACGGGGCGAGTGGAACTACAAGACTTACAATGAGTATCAGGGTGAGCTTTAGCTTAAATTACGATAGAGAATCACTTATTAATCCCGGATTGTTTGTTTCCAGAACTTAACGAACTGAATCGCTTCATATCCATGCTTCCGAATACTGGCGAGGGCGCCTATTCCATCGAGTCCACGGTGACCAGTCTGTATCGAAGCTGCCGCGAGATTGACTCTCTGGACAAAAGTCAGTCGGATCTGCTCCTGAAACGAGCCATTAACGCTGTCGGTGAGTTCACATGGGTTCGGTTATTGGGATTTATATTTTGAAATTCAATTTCTGTATTGATTTTAAGTGGTTTTCATTTTGACCAAGATCTTGAATCCGCCCAAAAGTAGGCAATGCAATAATTGTATATAGAAAAAATAATGCTGCTTTTATTAAAAATAAAAGGCTGTATTAGTGATTATTTTATGCCACATAAAAATTCGAGCTAAAATAGACTTGCCAGTCTGCCTTTTCCTTTTAGAAAAATTCTCTACAAAGCATCCTAAGGGATATTATTGTAAAAAATTAGACAATTAACTTAAACCCCTTTTGAGTTATTCTTCTATTTCATTATTTTATTAATTATTTATGATTTCACAAAAAAAAAAAAAAATCTTTGACTATTGGCATCACTGTACAGAAAAAATTGTTGCTATCCTTCGATCCTCGCACTCAAGTGACCATTTACTTGCCATTGGGTGGCAGATAGGTGGCACTCTGGGCGTTCTTGTGGGTGGCGATGATGGTGGCGCCTCCGGTGGCACCTCCAGAAATGCCGCCCGATGACGAGGACGAGGTATAGGTTCCACCAGTGGAACCGGCTGTGTAGCCACCAGTCGATCCAGAGCTGCCGCCGACAAAGTGAGAGCTGCCAGTGCTTGCAGCACCGATAGCACCACCGGCACCACCGTCCAAAATTCCAACCACCGACTGGGCAGGAGCCACACCACCATCGGTGTGCTCCGAAGTTCCCTCGATCCTGTCGTATTCGGCTGCAGGAAATTTATAGAGATTTTAGATTTGAGGTCACCACAGTGTATCCACGATGAAAAACTCACCCTGGATCTGCTGCTGGGCGTGAGAGGCCTCCGCATCGGTCTTGTACTTGATGAAGAAGACCTCCGGCTTGCTGGGCACCGTGGGCGCGGGCGTGGCAATATCGTTGACCTCCAGCTGGTTGTCCTTCTTGCTGAGCACATAGATGACGGTCTTCTCCTCCTTGGGGGCATACTCGGCCGAGAGCTTAACGTTGGCGTTGCTCGATGACGGGGCCTTGATGAAGACCACGCGATAGTTCTTCTGGGGACGACCGATCACCAGATGCTTGGAACGCTCCAGATTCTCGTGCTCCTCGGGTGCGGCGACGGTGAAGAACTGCTTGTGAATAATGGGCTCCTGGAAGCCGCGCTGGACCTCCTGCTCCTGCTGCTGCTGATAGGTGGGCGCTTGGTAGCCGGCCAGTCCGCCGAAACCGATGTTGGGCGATGGCCCAAAGCCGGTGAAGGAGCTGCCGCCAGAGCTGCCGCCATAGTTGGAGACGGATGAGCCGTAGTTGGAGGCACCACCGCCGTAGTGGGAAGATGAGGATCCAGAGCCACCGGAGCTATAGGTGGTGCCATGACCGCCGCCATAATGGCTAACCGACTGGGGGGCAGAGGAACTGCCCACCAGGGAGCCAACGCTGGCGCTTTGGAAGGCGCCGAGGGGACCGTACGAGGCCACCGAGCTCTGCGAGTGACTGGGAGCGGCCAGGAAGCCGCCGGAGCTGCCGCCGGAGGTCAGAGAGCCGGAGACTCCGCTGCCATAGTTGTAGCCCTGGGGCTTGGCCTGGCTGAGGGTCACCAGAGTGCAAAGGGTCTGCAAGGAATTTGGAATTAGTATTTCTGTAATCCTCGGGCTGATCCTCTCGGTTAATCCTCAGGCTAATCCTCCGGTCAAGTGCGAGTTGTCCTTCCCCTGCCGAAACTTACCACAAATAGACGCATGTTGATTGGCTTTCAGTTGTTGGCTTAATGATGCTCCCCCTTGAAGATCTTTGGCCTTTTATACCCCGAATATTGGTTCCTCCGCTTCTCACTGTTTTTCTATAATTTTTTTCCTTCTCGCCGGTTTAATTAATTGCTCAATTATTTGGCTATGCCGAACCTCTGACATTTGACTTGTTTGTCTGTCTCTTTCACGCTTCCTTTAATGTGACCTGTTGTCCATCGATATTCGTTTTGCCTTTGTTATTGTTATTGTTTTTGTTTTGATTTCGGTTTTTATTTGTTGTATTTTTTTTGGGTTGATAATAAATCATAGCTGAATATTTGCCGGTCTTTCGAGCAACTTGATCGCCGGTGGATCGATGGATCAATTTCCATTTGAATTTTCAAAGACTCCTCTCACCAAAATTCGGTTGCATTTTTGTCCGTTTTGTCGCATTGTTTATTGTCATTATTATTATTATATATCCATCCCCGCAAATTTTCAAGATGAATGCAAAATTTTGCATAAAATCCTCGATTGATTGATTGATCTTTAGCGGTATTCGACGATAAATGTGGAAACGCGTTTATAACTTAATTTGATCAGCATTGAGAAGTCATTCATTGAACTAAAACTTTTGATTCCTGTTGGGCGACATGTTTCGAGGATACTTCTTGGTGTTCAAAACGGAAGTGGGAAGGATACTTAAGGTATATTTATCAAGGAAATTATATACAATATATGCATGTTTCTTCATATATTTGTATAGAAAAATATCGATTTAAAGAATGCGTTTATTTAAGTGTTCTTGGACATAAAATTCCCAAAAAGTAAGGGATTGCTAATTCGCCATTAAAATCCTAAGTTGGGTTTAAGTTTATTACGTTTTTGTGTACTTTTCGATTTCTTACCAAAAATAAAAAGATACATATTAAATGACTTTTACTCGGTACTTATAACCGAATACATTTTCCTACATTTTCTTGTGCATTCCGTAATGCTTGATTTTTCATTAGCCATTTCCTTTGTTAATTTCAAGTAATATTTAAAAGGATATTAGCTACATTTGCTTAGCAACATGTGCTAGCAACCTAGAAACATTTACTAGCAGCATTTGCCTATCTCCATTTTAAATTTTTAATTTTTTATAAATTTAGGTAGTACTTTAAATGATTATGAAATGTGACTTAACATTTTAAATTTTTAATTTTTTATAAATTTAGGTAGTCTTTTAAATAATTATTAAATCTTACTTAACATTTACACACGTTAATACTCAGTTTATAAAAAGAAGTTTCTTCATTCCTTCGTTTCTTCATTTAACACTTATTTTTCCCGCCAAAACTTTCAATTTCTTCAGCCATTCTCTTTCTTTCTTTGGTCTCAACATCTTTTTTTTAAATACATATATATATTTTTTTATTAAGCGATAGTGTAACGAAGCTTGATTGATGGACGCAATTTGTTTGCTGTCTGTCTGTCCGGGTTGGATGGTCAAACAAATTCTTGGAAGAATCTTGTGGGTTCGGTGATTTTTCTTTCTTGGCTTTTTGTTCTGTGGTTTTTTTTTCTTTTTGTAGAAACAGAACAGAACCTGCTTCCGCTTTGATGGGGACTTTAGTTTGACGTATTAAGCCATTGTTAACAAGAGCTTAATTATGTTGAAGGCATTAGAAGCAGCATTGCTAAGAGCATTGGATTATTATTTCCATTATTTCTTGAGTGTTTTGCCACAGGCGCATGCGGCCAAGCCACTCATTAGCTCTGAATTTTGTATACTCTAAGGTTTTTATTTTATTTAAAATTTCCGCTGGGCCATAAATTATATCATTACCCTTTGATGAGTGGCGGCAAAGCAACAAAAAGGATACCCTGTCCACACATTTATTTTTTTATATATTTTGTATGCATTTATTAAATTTAATTTGCCTTAGTTTTTGTATTGCAACACGAGTAAAACACACTCGAGTCTCGTTTCTGGTTTCAACAAAAGGGTATCCACTGAGAGATGTATGCATAGATTATGCCTGCCGTCTGTCATGGTCTATTTTTAGTTAAAGCCACTAAAAGCAGAAATTCCAAAAAAGACGCCAAGCACTAGCAACACATCGTTGACTCGGCTTTTTGTTAGCTTGATGAAAAATTTCAATATAATTGCCATAATTTGAATGCGTTTTGGGCAGGGCTGGCCAGGTCTTTAGGGCCATTAAGTTGCGAGTGTGTATGATGTGTGATTTATGCACGCATTTTGGCCACCTTGGAATTATGATTATTGAAGGTGCTTTTGGGATAGGCTTAGAATCGAACTTTTTAGTTTTGAATTTTCGCTTGGGGACCTTGGCCATCATCGCTCACTGATTGCCAAACATCTTTCTTTGTTTCATTTTTGTGGCAAAACCAAAGATTAATTGCTGCCAAATTGTTGCTGCTGCCAATCAAAAAAAGGTCGCCCAGTTGATGCCCAAAAATGGCTTGCAAAAATATATATATAAAAAAAAAAACACCCATCCATCCATTAATTAAATGCAAATGCAAATAAATCCAAAGAAGATAAACTGGTGGCCAACTCAATAAAAAAAAAAACCAAAAAACTGCATTGCCGTTTTGCGGTTTCTTCTTTTTTCGGTTGCCACTTGCAAAATTTATGCAGATTTTAATTATTTTTAGGCAACAATCCTATTTGGTCGATATTTCAGAGCCCCTTACGGCAAGGCTTGTTTTAAAATTATATTTTTTATTTTAATTTAAGTATATAATGAGCCGAAGAAGGGCTTAATACTATATATTTATTTAAATATTATATTTCTTTCGTTTAAAATAGATTTTTGCTAGATTATAAAAAATGTTTTAATAAACTCATTTACTCACAATATTTATTTATTTTAAATTCTTCACAGTTCAGAATATTTACTGAGTATTATTGATGATAATAAACACTTGGTTTATATTTAAACTTTATTA
>JAEIIL010025141.1:0-47191 GCA_018905715.1 Drosophila lini | reverse complement strand
TAAAATGGAACATAAAGATAAGAATCGAGAAAAAATTCCGTTAGATTTGCTCTATTTTTACGTTTTATTGATATTTTTCACACATACAGCTCGTTTTGGCTGTTTACAGAAATAGCAGTTTTTAATTTTCTTACGCAAAAAGTGCCGAAATTTTGTGAAAAATAAGTTTAATTAAGGTCGTTATTATAGTTTATGCGATAATACACCTTTTCAACGAAAAAAAAAATTATTTCAGTGGGTGCAGGACCTCACTAATCCATGAGAGAAAGGGATGAGATTATTTAGCCTAGAAATAAGGGCAAAACATATACCGAAACTCCAAGTCTTTCGAATAGTTTATAATCCCATAAAATATGAACCGAACCCAAAAAAACCAAGGTGGGATTCGCAAAACCACAATTTTAGAGGCTCGACGCGTACTTCGCTTTAGTAAAGCTAGTCCTTTTGCATCCTCTAGGGATATAAGAGCGGGAATTGGCATGGGAATCAGTTATGTGACCATATAAATCCGATCGAAAACTTATGGGGGACGTCAAGGGCTACGTATTAAAGAAGTTTCCGACTTCTAAACCGCAGCTTTGACAATTTTTGCAGAAGGAATGGAGGCCATATTCCACTCAAGCGTTGCTAAGACTTGGTGGACTCCATGCCATCCAAGTATGAGGCTGTGATAGCTTCTAAAGGCTATTTAACAAAATATTAGATCATAGTCAATTTAAATTTCAGAAGCAAAAGGTTTCTTATAAGATATTTTTAAATTTATGAAGGATTTTAGTTTTTGACTGCTTTTTCAATGAACAGGATAATATCGACTTTTTTGTTGTTATTAGCTATATCTTCTAATAGGTTTTTGTTATCTAAATTAAATGATTGTGGTATTGTTAATAATTAAATACACTAAGCGAAAATAGTGATTGTAACAGTATTTTCAAATCTTAAGCCGATCTGGTACTCGTGTGCCACGAGCGACCAGCGTTGCCAGCTCGTCCCTCATGAGCGATATTTTTGAAATCAAATTTCAGACATCGATAGTATCGATAGTGCTCCGATGTTTTGCCAGCACTAGCTCCAACTGTCACCTCTATTTGATAAATTTTCTTTGTGTAATTTTTTGTAGTGAAAATCCGCACAGTTAAAATACATTCAAGCGGCCGAAACCAGAGACTCAAAAGCGTTTCCAATGTCGGAGAATAAGGAAGAGACACTGGCGAGCTTCCAGGTAAGGCCTTTCAGTTGCCAGCGAGCAGAAGTCTTTCAATTTCACTGCGCACATTGCGCTTCGCTGCGATGTGCGTGCTGGCTGTGTGGGTGACTTTGAGGAAAACTCCGATATCGAACTAAACATATTGACCACCGTCTGACTTGGTGCACTCCGCAGAACATCACGGGCATCGACGACGTGGGTGAGGCCTTCTCCCACCTGGAGGCCGTCAACTGGAACCTGATGGTGAGTGTGCAGTCTTCCTTTGTTCGATCACATCCGCACATGCGTGGTCATAATGGCTAATTGCGTTCTCCTTTGCCGCTTCGCAGGATGCCCTGAGTCGGGTGATGCCGCACGATGATGCGCCGCTGGCCGGCCCCGTCCAGCAGCCGGAGCCGCCAGCCAGAAGCAGCCTTGCAATGGAGAGCACCAACGGCTTCCTTCCGCCTGGATACGACGAGCTGCCCGGGCCGTCCAACGCGGGGTTCTTTGCGGCCCTGGAAAACCGGAACCAAAACCTAACCATGCACCAGGCACACCTCCACCAACAGCAGCAGCAGCAGAGATTTCCCAGTGAGTTAACGTGATTGAGCCACTTTTGTGCCTTGACTTGAAACGTATCTACTATAGCGTCACAATTGCTAGCCCAGCTCACGTCGAGCATCAACCTGGACCCCGTGTCCAGTCACAACAACAACCAGAACGTGATCGCATTCAACATCCACTTCAATCAGCAGCTCTACCGCATCCGCTTACCCTCGGAGGCAACAATTGGTAAGGACTTTTTAAGTAAAGCCTGGCCAATTAATCAAGATGAAAACCCTTTGCAGAGCAACTGAAGCGCAAGATCTTTGACGTGACCAGTGTCCCTGTGTGCCGGCAAGCCATACGCGGCTGGCCCCCGTCCAAAGCTAGCGAGGCCCAACAGCCAGAAGCACGCATTAGCAACCTGGATCTGGCTCCGGAAAACGAACTGATCCTGGTGGACCTCACTGATGACGGTTTCATGGACACCGAACAGTGAGCAGTCTCCTTGAAGTGTGCCCCTAGAAAATACCCATAACTCAGATTAACTTTTGTAGGGACGAGGTGACGCAAAGGTCGGACAAGATATTCACCATCCACATTCAGTTCGAGTCAGAGTCGCTTACACTGAGTCTGCCTGGACGCACGACGATGCAGGCGCTCAAGATGAATGTTTTCGACATCAAGAGCATACCAGTGCGCCACCAGGAGTGGACCGGCTGGCCCAGCGGTTGTGACAACGAAACTACTCTGGCTGTAGGTCGAGCAATGAACGCATTCAAGCCTTAACTAATGGTCCGAATCGTTTCAGCAATCCGGCATTGAGCTGTCCCACAGATTCGCCGTGCGGAGTACAGCGGGTGCGGCCCAGAACTCCACTTCCAGCCAGCACAACAGCACCTTTGAGGTGGTCAACGTGGACAGCGAGAGCTCGGCGGATGAGTTCGAGGATGCCACGGACTTCAACAATGCCGAGTACATATTCACCGACTCACCACCCACACAGCCGCTCAACAGACACTTAAGTGAGTTAAGATTGCAAGTAACTTGGCTTGGCAGGGTTTTAAAAAGGTTTAAATTCTCTTCAGTACCAAACAACACAGACGACGAGACAAGTGGTTCCACGCAGTTCGTCGAAAACTACAAATCGTTGTACGGAGAGCCATGTCCAGAGTTCTTTGTCGGTAGTCTGGAAAGCGCCAAGCAGCTGGCCTGCCTCCAGTCCGCCAAGGAGGTAATTGTGGCCACTCTTTACAAAACCATTAAGATAATGCCTGACATTGTGTACTCTTTAACCTTCCAGCGAAAACTTCTTGCCATTTACCTACACCACGGCAAGAGTATTCTCACCAACGTTTTCTGTGATCAACTGATGAAGCATGAGAGCATTATACAGACATTCAAGGAGAAGTTTGTCCTATTCGGCTGGGACTTGACCTACGAGAGCAACAAGGACATGTGAGCCAAGATTGAGAACTATTATTTCCAATTGCTAATGTTTTCCGTAATGTAACTCGTAGGTTTCTCTCCTCCCTGACGGCTTGTATCAGCAGCAATGCCTCGCTGACGGCCAGGAACATCAAGCTGGACAAGCTGCCTGCCATTATGCTGGTGGGCAAGAGCCGTCAGTTGGGCAGCAACTGCGAGGTTTTATCTGTGATTCAGGGTATGTCTAAGCAGTCCCTTAAGCTGGAACTTTTCAACATTTTACCCTCTTTTTGCAGGTAACATTGGACTGGATGACTTGCTAACGAGGCTCATAGAAACCTGCGAGATGTTCGAGGAACAGCTGCAGGTTGAGATCCGACAGGAGGACGAGCGCGCCGCTCGGGATCAGGTGAAGGCAGAGCAGGACATGGCCTACGAGGCCACCTTGCAAGCCGACATGGCCAAGGACGCTGCAAAACGCCAAAAGGAAGCTGCCCAATTGGCAGAGCGCAAGCGCCTGGAGACCGAACGAGCCGAGGAAGATGCTAGACGCGAGTCCATAAGATTAGTTGTAAGTCGGGGGTCTTCCTTGTTTTCCGAAGAACTGTTTCACAGAGTTTCTTTGTCCAGGCTCAACAATCCCTACCTCAGGAGCCGTCCGAGCTGGAGGCGGGCATTTCCAAAATTCGCGTGCGTAAGCCCACCGGCGATTTCCTGGAGCGTCGCTTCTACACCAACAACAGCCTGCAGGTATGTGAACGAAGTGCCAAGTGCCCAAGATTACCACTAACTGGAGTATCTTTTTTAGGATCTTCTCAACTTCGTGACCGCCCACGGATTCCTCATCGAAGAGTACAAACTGATCAGCAGTTGGCCGCGAAGGGATCTCACCGCGATCGAGAGCAGCCAAACGCTGGAGGCGCTCAAGCTGTACCCGCAGGAAACGGTCATTCTGGAGGAGCGATGATTCCGCTTGTTACGTTAAGGCAATTTCGTTTTGATTGGGTTTAGTTCTCGCATTATTAATATTTCTAAACTGTAGAGTTATCTATCATTTACCACGTACTCTCATTGCGCGGATTTGGCAACGAGTCTATAAACAAAGCATACACACACAAACACACCCCCAACCACATATATACCTATATCTATAACGATTTAGATTACTGATACTGATTAGCGGCAGTTAGGCGTAAATGTTTTATACAACAAGCTACATATTAAACATAGGAGATCCAGCGTAATCCGATCGAGCAGCACGTCCCGTCACCGGTCCCCCACATGATATACAAGTAGCGCGGCAGCTGGAGATGGGGAATGGCATACAGTGGCAGCGAATAAGAGAGAAAAACAAAATTAATGCATTTATGTTGGCTTGTTTTACTTTATTAATAATAAATTATATAACATGTACTGAACGCTCCGCCCCAAGTTACACTTGCGCCTAATTACACATAACAACACAACGCTGGAGGGGGGGAATATGGGGAGTGGGGGCAGAGCCGTGGGCGGAAGATTAAAAGCAAGGAGCACACAGAACAGATACGAGTATTGGGAGGAGGTGGAGGGGGAGGGAGGACAGGTTACACACGGTGCCACCATCCGCATCCAGATTCGGTGTCTAGGACTTTCCCAGATATTGCTCAATGGGTGCCAGCACCACCAGCAGGATCAGCACCACAACGAACAGGACGAGCACGACGGCATAGACTCCAAGCAATCCCTTTCGCATGCTCGCGTACTGAAAATAAAGCGGGGAGAACGTTTAAAAAATATTGTATTGTATTATGTTATTATGTATTAATTTATAAAGACTTTTAAAACAAAAGCCTTACAAAGTATATACACGAAATACTCCATCCCCGCGATTGATAGTTAATAAAGCTTTACTTACCGGCGCATCCATTTTCCTTTCCATGCTCATGCCATTCCGCATGGCATGCTGATGGTGGTGGGAGAGGTCACCCATTTGGAAGTTGTTCGCCCGCTGGCTCAGGTGTCGCTCTGAGGCCATTCCCGCGACCTGCCAATGATTCAAACACAAGCCGATCTGCACGTTAATGGACGTAGCCACCAGTTCTCGGGGGGATGATGGGTGACATATGAATTAGTATCGAATGAATGAACTTTTAGGGACACACAACTAGAACCACTGTACAGGCAGGCGATGCAGGGTCTACTCTTTGTACACTTTGGGGTCACATGAGAAAGGGGGGCTAAGCCAACCAATCACCCGGGGTGGAATAAACTTACGGAGAAAATCAGATGAACGAGGACGTGCACAACCACAAAGCTGACCAGAATCCAGTCCATCCACTCTGGCAGTTCCGCCTTGGGCAGTTTTACGGAGAAGAAAATGGTCACAACTGTCAAGAGGAAGGGGTTTTTGTGTCAATAAAGAGCTTATAATGATCGAATTCTTCTTTGAAACCTACTTCCCAGAATGTGGGCCAGGTTGCCGCCCAGCCAATGACCCCAGTTAAAGTACGGGCGATTCTTGTCATTGGGTCCTGGACGGAACAGAGCTCCGATGGGCTGGAGAAAGCAGAGGATCACCGTAATCAGCCCAATGATCGAGTGGGCGTGCCACACGGCCCTCTTCAACTCCACCCAGATTAGCACGTAGGCTGCTATCGTGAGCGACCAGGTGGTGACCATGAGGAGACGATGCCAGGCGAACCACTGGTCCTTGCCGCAGCTCTGGCTGCCCACCCACGTCTGCTTGAAGTAGCGCGCAAAGATGATGCCCAACGAGGTGGTTCCAATCCAGGCAGCGATCATGAAGGCACCGTGCAGCTGCACCAGCAGCTTGCTGGAACCGCTCAGGTCCTGCACCTCCGCCAGATTGATGGCCTTGCCCGATGGCAAACGTCCGATGTCGTGGTAGCCCACGCTGTTTTCCTTCAAGCTGCTGCCGGAGGCCACCAGCAGGTGGTACTTGCCATTGCGCAGATCGAAGGTTTTTCCCTGGACAGAGGTCACCGCATCCCGTTGCACCCGGCAGTAGATTACGCCGTCCACGAGAGAGGCGTCCAGCAGGCGAGCGGAGTTCTGACCCTGAAAGTGTTGTTAAATTAAAAGCAATTAGCACCTGAATATTATGAGTTCTTTTCAAAATTTAATTTGCAATTAGGGAAAATGATTAACTTTTAATGGTGTATGAACCCCCCCGCCCAGTGGTAGGGAGCTCCAGACACCTGAGAACTTACCACAACTGATCGCGTAGCCGCATAAGGAGTGGCCGAGGTGTAGGAAGAGTACAGGTTCACCCTTCCGTTCTCGGGCACACACTCGGTGGTCAGATCTTCACCCATTTTAGCATCCTCGGAGAGACCGACAGCCACATAGGCGGCATTGGTGCCTGCAATTGCATGAAATCGGAATCAAAAAAGCTATTCTCTTATTCTCCTGCCTGATGACTCACCTCTGCCGGACTGAATCTCAAACTCGTAAATATCGCCACGCACTGTCACCACCGCAATGGAGGTACACGTCTTGGATGACACACATCCGTCGGGGAAGCCGAAGCAGTTCTTGCTCTGGCCGCACCCGTTGTAGATGGGATCAGAGGTGGCTGCAGCCACATTGTTCGGCGCCACATAGCTTGGCGGGACATAGGGAGCCCGGGTTGTTCCCGCGGAGGCTGGAGGATTTTGGGTTGGCAGTGGAGCAGCCGTCAGGTCACGTCGCACTATCTGGACGGGCTGGGAGGGGACACCCACCCAGAATTCGTTGTAGGATTGAGCAATCGTGGCACTGCGGAGTATATATAAGTTAAGGTGTTGCCATGAATTTGATCCCTTTGAGAAAGATGACTCACTTGAAGACCACCTGGCCGAGGAAGTCCACCGGGGACTGCCACTCCAGGAGCACCTGCTGCTTGGCTCCAGCATTGCTGTGCGTCGCCGAGTTGTTCACCGAGTTCTCGCAGTTCATCAGCTTGATGGTTCCATCGCGGGCAGCGCCGAACTGACCGACAATCTGGTAAGGTGGATTCCGGTTGCGCGCCTGGATCATGTAGCCGCCGAAGCTCAGTCCCGCCGGCACGCCCGTGAGATCAACACGAATCGTCTGGCCTTGGCCGACAGTCGTGGAGGAGGTCTCCACACTGAAGGGCGACACGCTGCTCTGGGGCAGCACACTGCCGCCGGAGTGGAACGGCAGCATGGTGTCACACACGGTTTCCGGAGCACCTTGCGGGAGACTCTGGCCCGGATCCGGCCAGGTGGCCACCGCCAGCAGCGCCGTTGCCAGCGCCAACCAACGAAGCGTCATCGTCGTATAGCACCTGTCATGTATGGGAGCAGAGACAATGTTGAGTTGGAATCGAATCGGAATGGAGTGATCAGAAGCGAACCGTGTCCCGGCTTCCGTTGCCCCCGAGTACCCGTGTCTCCCCCCTGTTCCCTACTCCACTATAAACAATCTGTAACCATCGTCAGACATTCGTCATTTCCATCTTCTGTCGTCTCCCGTCTGTTTAATTACCATGGCATAAATAATTGCCGCCCGGTTATCGGGGGCACGTTTCCAGCGAACCCGACCAGACCATGGAGTGCGAGGAGTGTGTGTATCGGCACTATATATCTACCTACTCGATAGCAATCAAACTATTGACGGAAGGGTTCTACATTCATATATGGTAGCCTCTTTTAGGGTGGCTCTATGACAGAGAATTAAGCCATGATATCATATGATTTATACGACGTCAGGGAAATATCTTAAAGCTCATTTAATTTCAAATTCTTTTGGGAAGGCTAATTCCAATAAAAAAATAAATTATAAAATGAATAGAATCAAATAATGTTAATTACGATTCATTTATTTATTGTTTTATCCGAGATACAATGCTAAGGTGTTACTTCCTGAAAATGTTGTGAAAACCTCTCATTTTTGTAGTTAAATCACTTAATTACCATTATTTTTTTTAACTAAATATATGTTATGGCAAACCTTGAGAAAAACATACTAACCCCGTCTTGCGATCCTCCAAACATATATATTTCCTGAAACAAGATACCCATCAGTACCTGCTTTGATAACTCTTAACCAGAAAAGTGAATAAATCACTTAATTTACTTTGCTGTTCACCCTAAATCAAGCTGCACTCAATTAATTACGAATGCTGCTGCTGATGCCACCCGATATCGGCCGAGATTGTGTCACAGTGATGGGTCTATATTTAGAGGGGCGGCGGATGTAACGCTTAACACCGTTTAGCTTTCAAAGCGCTGGCCACTCCGGGCTTATCACCTCGCTGCTCCTGGTCGTCAGGCATCGCTGCGTATGCGTAATGTTCATAATAAACGCAAATATAGTACGATTATTAATAAATCGAGTTAATGGTTTGGCGGTTAACTAATTAGCCGCTAAGCTAGTGAGGCAATAAATTAAGCGTTAACTGGGGTGTAGGCAAATCGCTCGCCGCCTGTCAAGGGAGTTTTTTTTACGGGGGCCACTACTTTTGAATATGTTTCACTCGCCCCCGAACTGTTGATGTCGATATTCGCGGGTGATCGCCACATTAACGAGGTCAGTTCCCTCGTGTCTGACTCAGAACATGACTTTTGCTTTCGTCCCCAAGATCTCGGACTCGGATCAATGAGGAAGTGAGTGGGCACAATACATATATTATGCTGGGTAGCTGGGCTTTTGGTATTTTCCCATGTGCTGTCGTGGAATACAGATGAAGGTGATTCATCGGCCGCAACTTCGCGAGTCTGGGCTGCCTCTGAACTACCCGCTCCGTGCCGAGAATGTGAATTGAACTTGAATTTGAAAGCGTTTACGATTAACCTTGGGCTGTTTCGTATCTGCGCCATATATGTGTGTTTTTTATATTAATTTGCCTTTCTTTGAAATGCCAGCCAAATGCTAATTAAAGCGCGGCTTGAACTTAAGCCCGATACACTCATTGTTTTGGGCCTTATTTTTGGCATTTTAATAAAGCTTTTTGATACATAAGAACCGCACAATGGGCGAGGCCTTGGAAGTCAGAGTTATATCGATTGCGAGTGATTTATCTAAAGAGCATTCACATTCACCTAGACCTTCGCGGAGGAGCTATCTATCTATCGGTAGGTGCATACACATGTTTCTCTGGCGGTTGGTTGTTCCACAGAAGGTAAAGTGAAAACCGAAAGACCTAAAAATTTCACCGACTGCCGCCGCGGCACAGCAACAATAACGATAAATGCTTTCCATTAAATTCTTGGCACATTAATAAGTGTTTCGCAGCCATATAGCCGTTGGCCCCCACGGAGGAGCTACGACTCCGAATGCGACTTGGACTTGTGGCTTTTGTTTTTGAACGTGAGACAAAACTGATTAGCGACTTTTCCACAGCAACAATGAGCCATTATGTGGGCCCGAGCCCGAGCACTTGACTCTAACATGTTCATTGTGTGGGCTATATAGTGTTGTGTATATATACATATAATGCATATATGCATACATAGACCTGGTCATGCCCTTGTTAAAAAGCCAGTTTTGAAACCCGTACAGCAACGAATAATCGCGATTTGAATGCTGTCGGTGTCGGTGTATCTACACACGGAATATATCCACTCGAACGTATTTGACAGCCCAACTCTAATTGCTCCGATCAACGTTTAAGCCTGGGTTTGGCTGCGGCTCGAGTTGGCCATATTTGAAAGGTATGTAGATCGCAGCGGAAAGGTAAACGACTCCGATTGCTTACTGCCGAATCATCCACTTCACGGCTTGCGTAAGGTGGTTCTCCCTCAAGTGACTAGCGGTTTATGCTCATAATTGGCAATCGCAATGTAAATTGATAAGATTGGACTTGACTTTGGTTAGTCCTAGTTTTTATCACCCAATCACTAGCAGAAAACAAGCCTATATCTCCGTGTATTTTTACCCCCTTTATCAGCCATTAAGCGTGTGTCGTCGTCGCCTGGGTAATTCCGGCAATTTTGTAGCACACGCCAGCGGCAGCTATTGGCTTTTGACCCCAAATGGGGGATTGGTGGTGGGGATCCGGTCAAGGTGGTCAGCATAGTTCCTTTGCCATGGCAGTTGGCCATTGCAGCCAATCTTGGCCGGACATCGCGTGCCAGCACTTGTGTAAACTGGGTTAGCACTCCGCCATTGTGCACTGTTGGGCCGCCTTTTTCCAGGTATCCTAGTAGCTCGATGACCCTTCCTCCAACCGAATGAGTAGTGAATTAACCGAAGGAGGTCTCCGATTGGGGTGGGTTCTATATAATTTCTAGTCGAGTTCCATTCGCGTCCTTTGCATACGGAAAAAGATTGATCAACATTTGCTCAATCAACTGGACTGGCATGTGTCAAAAGGGTTCGTAAATTAACGCTTAGTCAATGGGTGGAAAACATGACGGAAAATTGCTTTTCGGTCCCTAGCCCTTCCATTAACTTTCAGCTACTAGTTGATGCCATATACTTAAGGAGTAACTATAAAGGAATATTAGTTGGGGAAATTTCTAAGTTTCGGTTAAGTTTGAGATCTTTAAAAGTAGTTAAACCTTCAAATAAAGGTCACTAAATTAAATTCACTCCATGTTTTTGGCGTTTATTGATTGCTCTGCTAAAATTCCTTTAAAATAAGTTCACTGCCGTCGTCAGCTAAGCAAGAATTAATTGTCTGAGATACGAGCAGGTGTGCTCGGCGCCGTAAAGCTTTGGAAAATGTGGTGAGAAAAGCGGCTTGCTTAACGACTCGTTTATTGATTCGAAATATGCACATAAAATCGCCATTAGATGACATCACGGAACGCAACGCAGATCGGCTGGAAATGACCGGAGAAGTACTCCAGATGGCAAAATGTACAAAAACAGAGACTGTAACAATTGTGGAGCTGTCGCTAATTATGGCTACAAGTACGAGCGTAGAAAGCGGCTCTGTCACAGTTGATTTATCAGCAAATGCAGTTGCAGTTGCGTAAGGCCTGGACACTTGGCCGCGGGTGTGTGTCTCTGTGCCCAATCCCGAATAGGGACCAAGGCACGTTCCGAGATAACCCCGTGCCTTGTTTACATCACCATCTTCGCGCAGGCGCAACGCGACGCTTGACATCACTCACTGCTCACTACAAACTTGCTTAATTAATGATGTATACACCTCCATTGTGCTAGAAGACTTGCATTGCGTCTTGCCATTGAAATGTGTGTGCGAAAAAAACAAAATAAATCTATGCAATCGCCGAAAGGGGAATGGGGATGTTGACGGGGGGGCCTGTGATCTCAGCATCATTAAATTCCGAACTGGTTTCACTGTACATGCGACATAGCTGAAGTGGAAAGAAACAACAACGCCGCGGCTCAAAGCATTAGCTTTGGAATTTTTATGAACTGATTAGGGAATATGTTTCAAGTTTATCCCCATCTTCCATTGACACCAGATCAGGCCGAAGCTCAACTTCACTTTCGGCGGCCTGCTGCCTTCCAATTGCATATTATTGTACACTCTGCATGTGGCACTTTTTGAGTGGCACTGGCACACCTGCGCACAGGTAGAACCCATTCATTGCGAATAACTCAGGCTCAAGACTGGAAACCCGTTTGTCAAGGCACACGCACTAACCTAAAATCGCCGTCAACAATGTTCGAAAATCAGCGCGTAGCTGCGTTAGCTTTTTTCTGTTTTTGTTTTGTTCAATGGACTCCGGCACCGATGGAGCTCCAAGAGTAGCAAACCGAACGCCACGAATTGCCGCCAACGACTGAGCCAGTAAGTCGTCCGAGAGCGCGGAAAAGAGCCGAGAAACACACAAATACAGGTGTCTCGGCCAGGTATCGATAGTTCAGTCAATTGCGAGCGAGCTTTTGGGTATCTGGAAATTGCATTGACAATTTTAAATATATTTTAAGTATTCAATGAAGATCTCTTTTCCAATCTCAGAAAATATATATGCACATTTAACCAGAGTCGGGAACATTAAGAGGATGAGGTGGTTAATCACTCACGTATTTATTTATTTTAACGAAATATAACTGGAAAGGTTCTATATGAGGAGCATTTGGCTTCTCATTAAGACATCATTAAATCCATTTTCAGTGATTTTATTTTCTTAAAGACTAATATATATCTTATTTAGTTAATGTAGGTAATTAAGTTATACAGTCATATTATTGAAAAACTGTAATCTAGTTATATCTTTTGTTGCAGCATTTTGTAAATCTTGTTCAAGTATAAAGTATATAATGCCTTGGAGCTAAAACGAATATGTACCATCAAAAGTCATAGTCCATAAATATCCAATTTATTTGGATTACTTGAAAGAATACAAGTTCTAACGCAATGAAAACTAAGCAAAATAAAATACAATTTGGTTTTTAAGGGAAACGACAGATGAGAAACAAATTTTAAATTTACGTCACGTTGGCGCTCTGATAATCGACCTTCAGAACAGGGTCACACTGGACACAAGATCTGTGACTTGTAACTTTTGAATTGACATGCGATGTAATTATGCGATACTATCGTATGGCCACAGAAAAATATCAAAATATAAAGTGTATATTTTTTATTGGTCAATAATATTAATAAAAGAAAATATAATAGATAAAACGAATGAAAATCGAATGATTAAATAAATTGTTCTGTATCAATATGTATATCGATGTATCGCCTTTTAGAAACATCGATACTATCGTTGGTGACATCGATGTTAATCCAGCTCTAATTGGATGATTTTTTCAAGAAAAAATCTTAATTGACGAAAAATGTGGTTAAAATGTATAGTTTTTGCTGCGCTGCTAGCACTCGGCAGCAGTGAGGTGGTCATCGGCCAGGACGAGCTGGTAGATGAGGTTTCCGGCCTGTACACCATCGAGGGCCGTGTCTCGCCGCCAGACAGCATCATTCCCAGAGGTCCTGGTTCGCCTGTGAATAAGGAGGCCTCCAAATGGCAGACTGAGGTGACTGTTTCCATTAATGACGGCGAGTTCAAGGGATTCGTGCGCGAAGATGGCCAGTTCCTGATCAGCGGAGTGCCCTCCGGCAGCTATATCCTTGATGTTCACCATCCTGACGTGTTCTACGAGCCAGTGAGTGGCGAAAAGCATTCCTCAAGGTGGCGTCATTCACTCTTGTAATCCCGATTTCAGGTGCGCGTCGAGATCAATCCAAAGGGAAAGTTCCGTGCCCGCAAAGTGAACTTTGTCCAGCCGGCACAAATCATGCAGGTGCCGTATCCGCTGCGAATGAAGCCACTGATGCCCTTCAAGTACTTCCAGACTAGGGAGCAATGGAAGGTTAGTAATCAACAATACGTTAATTACGTTTCAGAAATCATTTGAAACTCCTTTGTGTAGATTACCGACTTCCTGTTCAGCCCCATGGTGCTGATGATGGTCCTGCCCCTGCTGCTTATGCTGGTGCTGCCCAAGATGATCAATGATCCCGAAACAAAGAAGGAGATCGACAACCTGCAGTTCCCAAAGGTAAGTGCAGAGCACCTTTTATACACGTTTAACAATATTAAAGCGTTATTTCTGGTGTTCCACAGATGGGCAACGACATGCCCGAGATCAGCGAGATGCTTACCTCGCTGCTGACTGGCAAGCAGCCGGAGCCCAAGGAGAAGAAGCCGGCTCCGGCCGCCAGGCAGACGAAGAAGCGCAAAGAGCAGTAGCTGGGCGCCCGCAGCAGCTGCATATAGCGTTTAGCCTTAACTTTAAAGAGAGCAACGCCATGCTCACAGTCATTCAGTTTTTGGAGTAAATAGTACATTTTCACATTTAGCCAAAATCAGTTTTATTTAAGGAACCCAACTGTTTTGGGCCGCTTGGGTCCCACGCGCTCCTGCTCCTGCTTTAGCATCTTTGCGAGCAAAGTGTCCAGGTGCTCCCCAATGGACAAACCAAGTTGAAGGCAGTTCCGCATGGTGTCACGGTGCATAGCCCCACCGCCCGTCAGGTGGGTGCCCGATAGGAAGGCCTCGCCATTGCGCATAGATACGGACACCACCATGCTGACGGTGCTGCACACCTCCTCCTCCGCCGATGGATCCACGAGGCAGAAGTCGCCAATCTTGCAGACGGTGACCAGGAGGGGCACAGTGTCGATTCCAATGCGGGTGCAGTCGTACGGGTTGTCCGATATGATGAGGTCTGTGATGCCGGCGTCCAGAAGAGTGGCGGTCACCCGGGGGAGCTTTGTGTTGAAAAGGGCGGCCTTGGCGGCCAGGGAAACGGCATCGTGGAGATTTCCGCCGCACTCCAAAATCTGCAGAATCAAATTCATCAAAACGAAACCTAGGTTTACTTAATAGCCTTACCAATATGTCTATATAGAGCTTCCAGCATTGCTGACCCGGGATGAGGCACAAGGTGCGATAGTCAAACGCCAGCGGCGATTCATAGGCGTTCTGAAGGGACAGCACCAGTTCCTGGGCTAAGTCCGAGCCTCCGCGTCCCTCGAATTCCGGTGTGGCATTGGCTGAGCTACACAGAGTACGGATGTGAGGAATATGCTAGACATAAGCCCTTCCGATCTTCTTACCAGTCTACGAAAAACTCCAGTTTACCGAACTCCGGCGTGAGTGGATCGGGCACCTCTATCTCCGTCTTTACGCCCACCAAGATGTCTGTGTTGGCCAGGCGGAGGCGGGCAGAGCCACTTGCGTTGCTCACCAGTCCCGTCTCCAGCTCCATGGGTCGGTAATCCCTTCGAGAACGCCCGTCGCATCGAAAGTCCTCCTAAAAATAGATTGGTAATGGAATGTACAGAAGGTCCGAGTAGCTTACCTCCACGCCATGAAGGATGAAGGTTTTCTCCGCATCGCTTAGCGCCACATAAGCCATTTATTATTTGTTTCAATTTAAGAATATGTTTTTTAGCAATCAAAACAAAATGTTCCGCGTGTTGGTTGCTGCACAGATATCGATACCTATATCGATACTATCGTAGTTTTAAAAACCGATAAACTTCAATTAAAGAAAATAACGTTTTAACACTCTGCTGTTGCCTTGAAGCACACATCCAAATATAATTGTCATTTGAACATAATTAAATTGAATTTGAATCGTAAATTGTACAGTAAGTAAATTAATAATGGATCCCGACTTCGACTTTGACTTTACCCAAAAGCCCGTTAGCACTGGCGTGAGTATTTTAGCAATAAGCACAACCGTAACCCCCGCCTAATCATCCAACGTTTCAGACCACCATTATGGCTGTGGAGTTTGACGGAGGAGTCGTCATTGGAGCGGATTCTCGCACCAGTTCCGGTGCCTATGTGACCAATAGAGTCACAGACAAGCTCACCCGCATCACAGATAAGATCTACTGCTGCCGCAGTGGCTCCGCTGCCGACACTCAGGCCATCGCCGACATCGTGGCCTATTCACTGAACTACCATGAGAACCGGACTGAAAAGGAGGCTCTCGTCCTGGAGGCAGCCTCTGAGTTCCGCAACTTTTGCTACAACTATCGCGATTCCCTGCTCGCCGGCATTATCGTGGCCGGGTGGGATGAGCAAAACGGCGGTCAGGTGTACAGCGTTCCGCTGGGCGGTATGATGACCCGCGATCCCTGCACAATTGGTGGCTCCGGATCGAGCTTTATCTACGGCTATGTGAGAGAGCACCATAAACCCAACATGGAGCAGGAGGACTGTGTAGAGTTTGTCAAGAAGGGTGGGTCTCACTGTCTTTTTGTTGAATGTAAAACCGAAACTCTTAATCCTCCGCAGCTGTCCAGCACGCCATCTACCGAGATGGAAGTTCCGGCGGAGTGGTGCGAATCGGCATCATCAACAAGGATGGCTTTGAGCGCCGTTTGTTTTACAACACGGAAAGTGGCGCCTCCCAGATCTCGGGCAATCAAAGTTTCATCATGGAACAAGTAATGGATGCAGCCAATTAAAATCTCATTTATTAAGAATGTTTAATCGTAGAAATGAATTATTAAATGGATACCCATTCTTCGAATAAACCGCCATATCGCCATCGATTGTGAGCAACCGACCTATTGAAGACTTTTAGCGACAAAAAATCCTATCGAGCTATCGATGTCTCTCCGGTTTCACAACTATTCATTGAAAATATTGTCACTTTATATGTATCAAATTCGGTTGTTTGAAATCATATTCGTTCGGTCAGACTGCGAGGCTATTTCCGCATAAAATCAACAAATTTCTTCACAGTTACATCTTGCGAAAGTCAGTAAATATCGATGAATCGCATTTCTTAAATACATCGATACTAACAGTCGACGTTCTTGCACCTCTAGTCGGTTCATTGGATTTTATTTCATAATTGAAGAGGAACAATATCTTATATTGACAAAAATGGAGCTTTCTGAGGGAGTCAAGGAGCGTCTGGGAGTCGTCGTCGGCGCCCTGCAGACCACATTCCACTGGGGATTCGTGCCCTTTGTCCTGTATTTGGGTAAGTTGCCTGTCTTGTTTTTCTTAGTCCCGCACGCGGCTGGGAAGAAGAAGCACTTGCTAACATATGTGTGTGATATACACAAGTTATAATTATTTATTTTTGCAATATTTGCAGGCTTTAGAAAGGGAGCTGAGCCCGGCATGCCTCCTTTGACCATCTTGAGTCTATTGTGGCAATAGAAAATTACTTTCCAACCGAAACACAATGTGAAATTCACGATGTGCGCTCCGCATTTTTGTTATGATTGGAATTCTGGGCACTTTCCTGGTACCTGCAGTTGTAGGAAATAAATTATGTTAGAACAAAACCAAAATTTACAATGTATCCGTATATTATACCAAATTATTTCCCAACTAAAGGAGTTAATGCTGTGGGTGGTATTTTACGATATTGGCAGTATCGTAATCTTCGTAACGTAAGGACCGAGCGTTGCCAGATACCTCGTTCTCGTAAGCTCTGGCATTTAGCTATAAAAAGCTATGTATGGGAGCTGCTGTTTTCAGTTGAAAATATCAGCTAACTATTGCGATACATCGCCGATATTTCAGTCTATTTGTCCTTTTTTTTAATAACAACAATTTAGTGTGTGTAGTATTGTTTTCTGTTATTTTAGATTAGCAACATGAATGTAGAGTTAAATAATGTAGAGTTAAATAGTATTCAAGGGAATAACCCGCTATTTTTAAGGCTAGTTGCAAATTCATGAGCTTTTCCATTTTTAGACATGCTAGATCTAGCGTGAAATAGGCTATACTGGCAACACTGCACATCCCCACACACACAAACGCGGTTTTTTCGCTGCACAAAATTTGTATATTTAACATAAAATAAAGGCAATTAATACAAACAATCGGACGGACAAGACACCTCGAGGTGCCGGCCACCGCGCTGAATACGAAATTATTGCAAATCCGCGGAGTGTCCGACTGAAATCACGTGATGAAAATCCGCCTGAAAAGTCGCCCTCGCCTCGTCCGTGAAATGTGAAGCAGTTTTTCCATCCAAATTGGGCGGAGTGGAGTGAAGTTCTAGTTCTAGTTTTGGTGGGGCAGTTCCCCGTTTGCAAAGTCTTGCAAAACATATGAAAAGCAAGGCAGAGATGCCCTCGCAAAATGTGAGCATCGACGGGCGCGTGTCCTACGCGATAAATGCGCAATTCGGTGCCAATTAGTGGCTGTCTGCGGTCCTTCTACGCTTCCTGCTCCTTCTCCTGTTGCGGCAACTCCTGCTTTGCTGCTCCCTTCGCAAAAAACAGTGAAATCGGCGGGCCCAGACTTTGAACTTGCGCCGCGCTCTGTTTATGTTCATGTGTGCGTGTGCGTGCGATCGTGGAAAACAAAAGAAAAGCCCCAAAGCAGCAAACAATAACAATAGGCACACAGCGCTCGAGTCGCACTATCGATGCGCGCACAAAACATGTTATCTGTGCACCGGCTAATCTTCCTGGGCGCTCTGCTCGCCGCCGCCGTCGTCGGTGAGTTGTGCTCTCCACATCCCTCTATACTCAGCGAGAAAAAACCCCCAAGCCCCCAAGCAGGTGCGAAACTAACCTAAATTCCCCCCAAATCCATCTCCCAATGCAGCCTCCCCCGTCGAATGGGTGCTGGACACTAGTCAGAATGGCTCCCGGGTCGCCTCCGAACCCGCCGTTGCATCTCGCGCCAATGGGAAATGGCAATCGACCAGGGCGCCAACGGTGAGGGCGGCGAACGGAACAGCTGGCCAGGCTTATCAGTCGCCATCGTCGTCGCTGTCCGCTGATAACAGGAGCCATGACAACAACAACAATAGTAACAATAACAGCAGTGCTGTGGCCATGCTGCTGCCGCAAGACGGTGACGGACCTGGAGCGCTTGCTACGGCCGCTGCCACCCAGCTGCCCGTCTACGTTGCGCAGCCCAGCGCCAAGAAGCCAGAAAGTAAGTCTAGAGTTTCTAAAAGTCTCTAAGCTATGATTAAGTCTTTACTTAAATTTAATTTTAAATTCTTTTCGAATTTCATTCTCCTAAAAAGATTAAAGCTAAACAAAGTTAGTTTTTAACTATTATAACTGGACAATAGTGTAGGAGGTAGGAAGCTCGATGGAATCTTTCAAGAGTGTTTTGGATAAGTAATGGGAGAGCTTAAATGTGTTTGGTGATACGTGTGTTAATAATTATTAGAGCTACCTTCGATGAAGGTCCCGAGATAAAATATTTGCAATATAAATAAATTAAAGTAATAGATGTTTAGGCATTGCTATATTTAATACCAATTTTGTAAATCCTGGCACTAAATTTTCCCCGAGTGTATCTCGCGTGACTGTAACACCTCTAAGACTCTGAATACTCCTAAAAGGCCTTCTCCGTCTCCGATTCCATTTCCATCTCGTGACGTCAGCTTGGCGCGGTGTCAATGAGCTGAGCCAGACAGCTCTCGTGGCCCACTCCAACGCTGCTTTGCCAGCAGACACCCCCACGTCTGGATGCATTTGCTCGTTGCACTTGCAACTGCAGTCGGCGCAAAAAAAAAGCAGGCCTAAGCACCGTGGCTGGAGACCGGGGGAAAGGGAAAACTGGTCGCATTGTCTGGCCCTCCACTTTGCACTTGTCTTCTCCGCGTCTGCTTTGTTAATGCTAAATGGTTTTGTTTTTGTTTCATCACGCTCTCGGCGGTGTCGGTGGATTTGGATGTGGATGTGGCCGGTGTTTGTCTACTGGGCGAGCGTGTGCTCGTCCAGGTGCCCCGTGGGCATGGTTATGGCAAATCCGCGCTTGCGGCCAGAGCCAAAGGAGATGCCAATCAGCGAGCGTGTGATTTATGGAGCTTTTCGTTCTCTAATTAGTTAATTTCTGCCAGCATCTAATTGATTGATTTGCCTCAATCGGATATGAATCTGAGAAGAGGGGTTGAATGACGTCTAGATAATTGGAAAACATATTTGTTTACATAAAATGGGTGGGATAGGGCGCGCTTTAAGTATAAATTTATAATGTTCACAGTATTTGCTATAACTTAAAACAAAAATAAATAAATAACTTAAACAAAAATAAATCACTTTTAAACGAGCAAAATGTTTAATGTAAGCATTTCTTGTGAAATTATTATTTATTTATTATTTCATATTTATACCAAACTATTTGAAATTTACTATGAGCAGAATGTTTATATAATGATATTTTAATATAATATCAATTCGCATTTTGTAACACAAGATGTTTTTCTTGATGATTAATGTTGGGTGATTTTATTTTTTTTAATTGATATACCAAATATGATAATATGAATAAATCGAAAACTATCGATTTAAAGCCCAAGAAAGGTTTAAGGTCTTCTGTGGTCAAAAATTTAATTGCCATACGATAAGTCAATAAAATCTTAATACTTTAATCATTTAAAAATGTTAGATTCTCATAAGTTGCTCCCATTTGTTTGGTGTTATTTTATCTTAATCTTAACCTTTCCCCTTTTTCTGTGATCCTTAGTACTTATCAAGTGCCACTGCGACATATGCAAGGAAACGAATTACATATGCGAGACGGATGGCTTCTGCTTCACGTCGGTGGAGAAGAATCCGGACGACACCATACTCTTCAGTTTCAGGTGAGTTCCGCCCCCGTGGCGTAGGTTAGCACTTTCCCCCGAGAGTTAGCAGCACCTGTGAATGTGATGTGTGTCTTTATGGTCTGCGGCGATCTGCAGATGCCTGAACATGTCGCAGAGCTTTCCGCCGGGCCGCTTCATCTGGTGCAATGAGGGCAGGAATGGCGGACCCACCGCCCGTCCGGTGGCCCGGCGTGGCGGACACGCCTGCTGCAACGACCGCGACTTCTGCAATCGGGATCTGCGGCCCCTAATCAAGAGGAGCAAGCCGACCAGGCTGAATCCCTCGCACATCGAGTTCGAGGACGGGCGGCTGGCGTCGGTGACCGTCGAAGGTGCGTGCGCTTCTGCACGTGTTTCGCTCCTCCAAAAAAAATCCCTTCTCTCTGACTCGTGACTCCCAACTACACCTCTGTTCCCCTGTTCTCACGCACGTTCTTCGCAAACAGCAAAAACAAACAAAAGAGTTGCCCAGTTTGATCGTTCCTTGGACTGCTTTCCACCCAGTTTTGCCCGTTGAGTTGAAGTTTTGAAATGATCGTAACCCGCAAATGCAGAGCACTACTAATGAATATACCTTCTGAGAACCAGAGCGCCGTTTTATAATTCGTTTTAAATATAATTATAATACTTTTATTGCTACTAACCAGACTGAAATCTCAATTAGCAACACAAGCCGAAAGACACACGCCGTCCGGCAAACACAGCGGCCGCAGCATCGGCAGAAGCAGCAGCGGCAAAAACCAACCAACAACCAATGCCAAGCAATACTAATTTGTGTTTTAATTGTTATGTTTTCTCTCTCTCCCCCGCCCCTCCAACCGCTCCCTCCTTCGCTCCCCCTCGCGGCCCCGTAAACTCGAAAAATGTATTGAAAACGATTGCAAATAGATGCATGGAAATGAAATACGATATGCGGCGTATTCCCTTCGAGTGCCTCACCAGTAGCCTCAAGTACGATACGTATAGGATTGAGTGTTGTAAGAATGACTTCTGCAATAAGAATGAGATAATGAAGAGGCTATTTGAAAAAGGTACAGCAACATTCAAGTAACAAAAACCAAACACACAACAATACAATTTCTCTCCTTAGTTTGCACTTCTCTTTCTCTAAACAACCAACCACTCTGCCTAATTATTTGCACTGCATCTGCAATAAAAAAAAAAAAATAAAAATTATTAATAATCAAATAACTGTAATAATATACTTTTGTTTTTTGGTTTAGACTAGTCTGTTTTTATTTATATTTCGTATAGGCTCCGAGTTTACTATTTACCTTAACTATTTGCACCTTTTATTCGCTTTTCGGGCCTCCTCCTGTACTCCTCCCTTTTTTGTTTACTTACTTTACTCTTTGCTTTCCCTGTGGAACACACAACATACACACACGCCCTAGATCTTCTACGGGATATCAAGCTTACACCTTATCCTAATAAATTACACGTAACTATATGCATGCCCCAGTATCTTGGCAAAGTCAAATCGAATGTTTGTAGTTTGTAGATACCTATATGTACTTATATCTTTCCACTTAAGGGGCGTTATTTATTCGATTTTCCCCTCTGGCAAGGTCTTTTGCTCGGTTTTGTTGTGGGAATTTGCACTTTCTGCAAGTTTTTCCACCATCACTATCAATATGGCAAGGTATTGGACTGAAAGTGTGCTCTATCTGTCTCAAAGTTTCTTAATGACTATTTAGATCTGGCAGAGAATATTGTGTATCCTTGGTTTTTATTATCCAAATAGCCCTGAAAGTCCTCGAAGGTTTAATAGGGAACTGGCCTGATCACCTGGCATAGAATTATATATCCCACCTTCCCCGCATTTGGCAGTGGTTTCCCCCAACATTCCCGGGTTTTGTGGTACCCCACAGATTCTGCTTATTGCCTCCGCACTGAAAACACAATGGATTCCACCTGCTGCAGCTGAAAACCTATCCACCACCTGGCCCCCACCCCTTACTGTTCCCTGGCTCTCCTGGCTAAAAATTCGCTAAATTTGTAGCTTGTAAGTGGTAACAAAAGCTGCTTCGCAACAACTGCACACCACCGCAACAAACAACAACAACAGCAACAAGAACAACTCCAAGTGCTAATCTTAACCCCCCAATAAACCCAAAATCCTAGAACCTAACTTAGATGTAGTACTAAAACCAAACACCAGCTAAAGCAACCAAGTAGTTAAACGCAAACCCCAACTAAATATTATGTATGTAGATGCCTGCACGCAGGCCACTTGCCACCCGAAGATCCGACCTCGTGCAAAGTCAATTCGCTGACAGCCGCCACAAAGTGCTGCAACACAGATATGTGCAATACGCGTGAGAATTACAGTGGTGTCCTACCAGGTGAGATCAGCAATGCACCAGAAACCACCTAAAAAAACACAAAAAATATATCCCACCACCAGCCATCGAAGCGCAGCCACGCCCATGCCATTGCACCACCTCATTTGCGTAGTTTTTTGTCTGTTTTTTTTTTTTCTCCTTGGTATACTCAAATTTGTAACACATTGAAATCATACAAGAAAGAAATATATGCATATATATACGCATAAGCATATGTACCTGGCCGACACACACACATTTGCACACACACCCACGCTTTCAGCGCCCACCTGTCCCCCAGCCACATCCCCCTTCGCTCGTCCACGTCCACGTCCTTGTTCGTCCTTCGAGAGGGGAGAATAGGTGTAAGAGAAGAATATGGCCTGTTCCCGAGTTCTTTTTCGCTGGAGGTTTAAGATAAATGGTTTTATATAATCTTTATAGTATTTAAAAAACGGATGTTACTTATAGGTATCACTAGAGACTTTTAAAAATTAACAAACTTAAATTCTACGATATTAAAATTTTATTTTTTCCAAAGTATTAAATTTTAATGGTAATTAAAAAAAGTTATGGTTGTATTTTCAAATACGACTGATAATGAAATTGGGAACAGGGCTATATATAATTTACGCTCATAATATTTCGTTATTTCGTTGTTTTTCCCTTGTTTGTACGTCGACTTTTCTTTGGCACATCTCATGTGTATTACACACGCACCGCATTGTTACCTTGTCTGTGGCCTCGTCTGCTGGCCCGCCAACCCACCAACCCACCAACGCCACCTTTCACCTGTCAACTTCTAAGCGTTGCTGCATCGTTTTGTGGGCTTGTCTGCTGACCTGACCTTTTGAGTCATCATCGTCGTCATCGCATTGACTTGTTAAAACGCATTTGAGAAGGAAGTAAGCAAGGCATTCAGCGTGGCAACAACAAACCAGTCTCAAGGGCCGCCGCCGCCGCCGGCAGCAGCAACCACGGGCCCAAGGAGACGAGGGGGTGCCTTTGTTGGCCCCACTCCAGCCCCTGTATTCGCCCACTCCCCTCAATAGTCTGTGTGTGAGTGTGTATCTGTGTCTGCCCTTTTTGTGTTTATGCAGTTTCGCCATTCATTCATGTGCACTGCCGCTGCCAAAGCTGCTGTTGCAGTTGCACTTGCAGCAGCAACAGCAGCAGTCGCAGTCAACGTTCTCTCATTTCATTCATTAATGGCCGCATTTTTGCCTGGCCGTCTGCCGCTTTTTCATACTTATTGCCCTCACAGAAGTTACATTAGGCCAAATGTTGTTTCCGAGACTTGAATAATATTTAAAATAATATAATTCAACATTTTTGTGTACACTTGAATTCATTTACATATTTTAGGATTTATTTATCGGGCATTTCTTAGATTATTATATACGTAAACTCTGATTATATATAAAAAATAACAAAACTTTTTGCTTTCATTTGAAAATCTGGCGGATTATCTAGGAATATTTCAGAATATTGCATACTCTTAGGCTCCGTTTAGTAGTTTGAATTATTTAATAAAAGATCAAAAACTGTATTAGAAATATTATGGTTTATAATATATTTAGTTATTTAAAATCCCTAGGTATTTCTGTAGCACCTCTTGATCTTAATTAAATTTTCTTTAACTTCTGTGAGGGCATTTGGGCTTCGATTCAGCGAAGTTGCTCATATTGTTTTTCGTAGTGGTTCGCTCATTTCCATTGCACTTTTGTGTTTGTTCAGTGGGAGGTTTGTACGTGTATGTATGAGTTTGTTCGTCTGCGGCATATCTCTGTTCGGAATTGGGTTTGGATTTGGTTCGTTTTGTTTCTCCGTGAAACAGCAAAAAGTACACAAAGGGAATATCCCCCTTCTCGCTCTCTTTTTTTTTTTACATTATTTCGTAGTTTAGAAGTAGTTTTTAAGCTCGTGTCGTTCTATGCCAAGGTTTGTAAATAACTCCAAATAATTATGTGCAGGTCAGTGCTGTTTTTGTACATAAATTACTACATTTAAGTTGTACTAAACCCGCTAACCATGTGTGGAATGAGCTTTTGGGTTCGGAATGGTTTCGTTTTGTTTTGCACATTGTTTTCTACCTGTTATCACGCACATTTACCTGTTAACGGTATTTACTTAATGACTAGCATCCTGCATACTCTTTGTATTTATTTTCCATTAATTCTCGCACATCTCAATGGAGGTACCTTTGCCGGCCCATATACTAATGATCTTCCTGTTCGACTCTGCCAGATCTTATGCCCTCCCGCCACCTCAGCAGCTGGGAGCTGGTGGGCATCATCGTGGGCGTCACACTCTTCATCTGTGTCTCGGGCACCAGCTCCTGGTACTACTGTCAACGGCGCAAACGCTTGGCCAGCGGCAGGCCGTTTGCCAAGGAGGATTCGGTGTACGATCCCATACTGAATGGGAACACAACCATACACGACATTATCGAGATGACGACATCCGGTTCGGGTTCGGGTGAGTTCCATGGCGGGGTCTGCCGCCTGCATCCTTCGTACAGAAGCTAATTCTGTGTGCTTCTTTTCAGCTGGCCTGCCTCTGCTGGTGCAGCGTTCCATTGCACGTCAGGTGCAGCTGTGCCATGTGATCGGAAAGGGACGCTTCGGCGAGGTCTGGCGTGGACGCTGGCGCGGTGAGAACGTGGCGGTTAAGATCTTCTCCAGTCGAGAGGAGTGCTCCTGGTTCCGCGAGGCGGAAATCTATCAGACGGTAATGCTTCGGCACGAGAACATTCTGGGCTTCATAGCTGCGGACAACAAGGGTGAGCCTATCAGCCTGTCTTTGAAGACATTTTGTTAAATACTAATGCTTTTTATTGAATTTTACCTCCTCAGACAATGGAACCTGGACCCAGCTGTGGCTGGTTACCGATTACCATGAGAACGGATCGCTCTTTGACTATCTGACCACGCACACGGTGGACACCAACACCATGCTGAACATGTCGCTGAGCATTGCCACGGGTCTGGCCCATCTGCACATGGATATTGTGGGCACGCGCGGCAAGCCGGCCATTGCCCATCGCGATCTCAAGTCCAAGAACATACTGGTCAAGTCGAACCTGAGCTGTGCCATTGGCGATTTGGGTCTGGCCGTGCGGCATGTTGAAAAAGATGACTCGGTGGACATACCCTCGACGCATCGTGTGGGCACTAAGCGTTACATGGCCCCCGAGGTGCTCGACGAGAGCATGAATGCCCAGCACTTTGATTCGTACAAGCGGGCGGATGTGTACGCCTTCGGCTTAATACTCTGGGAGATTGCACGTCGCTGCAACATGGGCATGATCTACGATGAGTACCAATTGCCCTACTACGACGCCGTGCAGCCGGATCCCAGCATTGAGGAGATGAAGAAGGCAAGCCTTGGAAGCTGTTAATAGGTCTCTGGATACATTTATGATTCCCTTACAGGTCGTTTGCATTGAAAAGAGCCGCCCGAATATTCCGAATCGCTGGCACGCCTCCGACGTGCTCCACAACATGGCCAAGGTGATGAAGGAGTGCTGGTACCCCAATCCCGTGGCCCGCCTAACTGCGCTGCGCATCAAAAAGACACTGGCCAGCATTAGTGTGGAGGACAAGGTCAAGAACTGATTGTGGGTCTAGTTTGACGAGGAGGATCGGAAGGAAGCGTACATTAGTAACCTGTAACCTGGCCCCGTGTTACCTTAAATGTCCTGGCAGCGCCTGCGAAGCAGTTCCAGAAATACAAAGAAATTTGTAAATATTAAGTGCTAACTCATCCTTAACGTTTCCCACGCTTTGCTTTGTTATTAGTTTCGCGTCCTGAACTATTGTACATAACCTTCGTTGACATTTCCCCCGAGATTCGCTCGTTTCCGGGCAGCGTGAGCAGGGCGGCGCACCAAAGGAAACTGCCGCACTGCCATTAAAGCTACCAATTAGGGCATAGTTATACGCCATCAAGCAAACATTTTATAAAATCACTCTATATATATTTTTTATAAATCCTGTTCCAGTAAACGAAACGAAACGATAAATACAAAACGAGAAATACAGTAAGACTTTGTCAAGACTGAGCAGCAGTGGAAAGCAGTGAAAACCAAGCCCAAAAAAAGAGAAAAATAAAATACAGCCACAACCGAGAACATCTGAAGAGAGATTTGAAAAATTGTAGCTCTAAAAACCAACAAAACACTCAGGAAATCGTAAAGTAACATAAAGTAAAAAGTAATTAAAAATTAAAATATTCAGTTTGGTGCGCCGCCCGCTTGCGTGCAGCTTGCCAAGCCCATGCCGCTTTTGCTGCTGCTGTGCCTCCCTAAGCTTAACTTATGTATATCGAGCACTTTGCCCGTAAGTGTACACCCATACGTATAGCGATTGAGCAGAGCTTACTCTTTGTTAACCTAAGTTAAAACTATTTTTAAAATGTCTACATCACAACTCTCAACCATCTCTCATCTTCATGCATGCCTATTAGTTTTTGTTATTTCATCTGTTCACCTTTCGCATTTAACATTCACTTCACCTATCTTTCACAATGATTTGTTTCTTGTTCTTTTATAACCAAAGCTTGTTCTTCCTATTTTATTTTAGTCGTTAAAATAAAGCAAATTAAACAAAACTAAGATTATTACCAAGAAAAATATATAGTATATTTATATATGAATTGTAAACTATATTTGCTTCGTTTGTACATTTCAAGGAACTCAATGTTTCAAGAACAAACACCGAAACAACTAATTTAAGTCGGTAAACACACACACACAAAAAACACAGAGCAGTGAGTTGATTAATTTGTCACATCAAATGCCATAAAGCTAAATGAGTCCATTGTCAAGGTTTACCTGCATACAGAAACCACAACCAGAATGCAATAGTAGCTTCCACATAACACACACATTTCCTCAACACACACACACAGTCACACACACGCCAGCTGAGAGATTAAAGTAAACATTAATTAACATTTTAATCATTTCGATGTAAGCTACACGAGTAAGCGTTTGTATGATCAGTGCATGCCAGATTGTAATTAGGATTATGAATCAATTTTAGCTACTATATATAGAGCATATTGTTACCTTTCGGCCTGCGAAATTCATTTTCCTATTTTAATTTAGTCTTACCGAAGTTAATCATTTCCTGTGCGATTTCTTTGGGAAACAAAAATCTAAACTAAATTTTTTTGTTAGCTATATTCACATGCGTACGTATATTTAGTTTTTGAAACTATTCCTGTAATTGTAAAATCTGTAAATAGTCTGTGCGGTCCGTGGGTTCGAGTCAAACACGAAAATCGATAAATGTTTGATTGTGTTCCAAGCTAAGTTTAAGTCGAAAGTTGTTTTTAAGACATAAAGCCCCCAAAAGAAACCTCCCTTATGGGGTATTTCCTATAACCCATAGCCCTAGCCCTTGATCCAAACCAAAAAATCAACTTACTTTGAACTGAGTTTAGGATTCAATTAAAACCGAAGAAAACACAAAAAAAAAAAAAAGGAAAAGACTTGAACAATGCGCAAAAACATGAAAAATATTAATTTTACACAAAAAATAAGTCCTATTTTGCTGGCAAAACATATTTCGGTTCGTAAGTTTCCAAGATTTATTGAACTAAAACGATGAACTTTGTGTTAGGCTCAAGTAAGCGTAAAATGTCTCAAGCGAGCACACTTTTGTAATGTGTATTAATCGTAGAAAAGGATTGAATTGGATCATGAGAGATATTTAGGCAGACCGAGTGGAAAGGAATGCTAGAGAAAAAGAGAGAGAGAGAGAGGAATGATTTACTTGGGTGTAATGTTAAAAACAAAAGCGTTAAAAGTGTAAACAGAGTCTAACTTTTAGCTTTAAGCTGCGTTTTTACTGGCACTTTAAATAAAAATACAAATATGAAACCAACCGAAAATATTTGTAAAAATAATAAAGTCGTTTTTATTTATTTGGGAATTTGGGGAAAAGTATCCATCATCTTTCAGTGTATCTGCGATCCCATTTTAAATATTCTTTATGATGGACCCTAAAGCTGTTACCTTCAATGCTGAAATGAAATTCATTTTACAAGGTCTTGGATGCCTGGTATCTCACATCCGGGACTTTCTTGAAGGATAATTTATTTCACTCCGGGCGGGGTTCCTTGAGTGTTTATCAAATCACACAAGTTTCAAAGTCTAATTTAATATATGTATTTGTGCATATGGTCTGTGTGCCTTGCATATTTGATTACCCATCCACGAGGAGGAAAAGCTTTTATTTAAATATTATCCTGGATACTTTGGGGATGCCATTTTCCCTTCCTCTTTGTTTGCTAGAAAATCTGAAGAATTCATGGAGCAACAGGTAGTAATGGGTTCAAAAATAAAATACAGCTCTTTGCTATGTTCATTTATTGTATTCGATTTACATTTAGACGTGGAAACGATATAATTGTTGCTTGAATATGGTAAAGAATCATTGGATAACGCGTCTTGCTGTTATTAACATTGAATGCCTCAGTCAGTATATTTGGAGTTTCTACTAAAAACACATTTAGATATCTAAGTTCGTTTGAGTAAGTAAACTTTGTACGCGAATAAGTATTCATATGCTGGTTATTTAAATCCGATTGCTCTAGGCTACAGCAACTTTAAGATTGATATGTATTTGTTTAACAATATGATATGTTTGCAATATTGTAATAATTTCACCGGAAACGCTCACACATCGGCTCAGATATCCCTATTTCAATCGTTTAGCTGGCTCATTTCCGGTTTGGATTCGTTTGTCGCTTTCATTTTTGGAACTGTGGTGCGGCCCTTAATTGCGATGGTACTGCTGCAGGGAAGCTTAATAGTTTATTTACACTTGTTATTTTTTATATTTACTAACCTCTGATCCGACCATATCCACACAGTCGAAGGCATCGCGAAAGTAGCCACAGCTCAGCTTGATTGTGCCCCGGTGGTGCAACCTCTGCTGCTGGCAGCACATGCCACTGCAAGGTACACCATGAATGGGATTATTCGAGGACTTTAGAACACGATACCTACTTGATCACCTGGCAGTCGCTGCTGCTGCTGCACTCGCTGCCCAGTGGCTGCTTCTGCCTCATTCCGAATATATCCTCCAGCAGGGATGTGGGTGCCCCCGCCTCCGGTTCCATCTCGCAACGCCAGATGCCCTCCTGGGCCACCAGCATGCAGGCGCTGCCCTGCGGACAGTCCGAGTGGCGCTGGCATAAATCCCGCTGCCTTCCGAACACATAAACGCATTTCCCCTCTGGAAAATAAGTCAAGTGCACTTAAAATAAAGGTTTTAGGAAAAAAAAACAAATTTCGATTACGTTTACATAGAATTTTTTTTTTTTTTTTGATTGTAAAATATAAATTTTCCATTAAATTAAATAAATATTCATATTTTTGTAAACTTGTAGCGTGTGGAAACGAATGGAAAGTACAATTAGGCCAACTTACCGCCATATGTGTTGACGCAGACCCCGGAGGGACAGCAGTCGTCGTTGAGCAGACAGGCGCGGTCCGCGCAGGGCGTGTCCTCAATCAGCGGCTCCACAATTCCATAGACCTCGGTCTGCTGGCGCAGCTATGGTTGCGATGGTAGGGAAAAAGCGGTGGCAATTAGAGAAGCATTTGTTCCGACCTGCCGTCATGCGGTGCGTATGCGTTATATTCACGCCTGCCTCTGCCTTTTGCGATGACTGCTGCAGTTATCAATAATGCTGACACTTGTCGAGCGTTAATTAATTTGAGCATCGCCGTGAACCCTGAACTTTGGCTCTTGATTGCCAGCGCCGAGCCAAAGGGGGCAAATAAAAGCAAGCCGAGAATCGTTGGCTCCAATTTCAATTTGCTGCAAAACACTGAGCTAAATGCCTATGGCTATTTGTGCGGTGGCAACACTGCGTATAAGCAATGGAGTTGGTTCACGCCACGTGTGAGCTTCAGTTAAGAAGGCAGTTGGCAGGCATAGGGAATAATTTTGAATGTATTTCTAACTCAAATAACCCCAAGCATTGAAATAATATGAGGCTTATCCGAAAAGCATATGCAAATATTTGAAAGCACGGTTCATATTCACTTTATTTAATGTTAAATCGTGTTATTTTACGGCTACTTGGTAATGTCTTACCAAACTGTTTGTTTTTATTGCCTAAAATGTTTTTAGAGGGTTCAGGGAATATGCGGGGAAATGAACTGGTTTTAAACCATTGAAAATATATATTTAAATTTCATATTATGTACCTCTTAAAGGTCATTCCAAGAAAAAAGGGTAAGTAAATTGGGTAAGTTTTTATGTTTAATATTCTTTTAAATTGAAGCAATTTATTAAAAGTGTTACAAAATCTTAAATGCAGGATAAACTCGTTCTGAAAGTGATATCTCATTACCAGGAATTATCTTTACTTCTTTGATCATCCCCATAATGCAAAGGAAAACTAATTATTTTCCAGCTGCATCCAATCTGTATCAATCCCGGCTGCACGCCCTACGGATTCCCCCCGCAATTACATCCGATTACTGCCACCCACACTCACCTGCTGCGGCTGCGGGAGCGGTTGATGCTGCTCCCTCAGTTCCCTCTGCTCCTGCTCCATGGCGCCAAACGGTGAGAGGTAATCATTGAGGCCACCATCTCCGGCGGCGGAAAACGGGGCTCGGCGGTGCATCATGTTACGGGAATCGCGCCCAAACAGCCCATGCTGCCAGGCATTACCGGAGGTAAACGAGGAGGCACCTGTGGCCAGCGAGGGCTCCAGCTGCTGGGCCAGGCCGAGGAGGAGCAGCAGGGCTGCCCACCTCGGAATGTTGCTCATTGCAGTCGCTTTAGTACGTCATTGCCAGTGGAATTGTCCGTTGCCCGTTGCCTGATGCCTGTTGCCCGCCGTCTCCCGGTGAAACTGTGAAAATGAAGAGCGAGAGGAGTATACGCTTAATTAAAACATATGCTTGCCCGGGAGTCAATTGCTGCCCTCCGGGATGAGCGAATTTCCGTGAACATGCGCTCGAATGGAGCGGCAGATTCATAGCGATTCTGTAGCTGCTCCTGACAATGCCCCGCCTGTCAGGCGGAGGCAACAGCTCATTAAAATTGTCGGCTTGCCTTTAGTGTTATTACCGGCTGTGCCTTAATTTATGTATTCCCAGTCTCCGGCTCAGCGCGGTCCCGGTGCTCCGCTTTTATGGCCGGATGGAAGACGCACACATAAATCGTTGTGGGCACATGTTGGCCGTGGTTAGCAGTTCATATGTCAAGTTATAGCCGTTTCGCTTATTTGCCAAATTTAAAGGCCAAACGATTATTAACCGAAAAACCCAATTAAGCCGAGAATATATAGGTAATAAAAAAAAGACAGCAATTTCAGGGAAGTTACGCATACGCCATGTGGGACTAACTATGATTACATTTCCGAGTGTAAAAGGTATAATTAAGAAGAATAAACATGCTTTATCTTTAAAGAAAAAATGCCTTTCTAAGTGAATTAATATACGCAAGTAAAAATAAAACCTCCAAGTTGTTTTTCTGCCCTGGGGGATTGAAAAAAAACTCAAAGGGAGGTTTTCCTTTCATTTGAAAATGTATGTTAATTGTCTTGAATTTCATAATGACTTCCCCTAGGAAAGGTAATTAAAATAATTCAAGCAAAAAGCTTCCAGCAAATGAATTTAAAGCTTCAACGTGTTTTTTAATCACCTGTGCGTTTAGCAAGTCAAAAATAAGCTATCCTAAAAACATATTTATGATAATTTCTGCTCTTGAAATGTTTTCTTTTCTTGTATAATTTTTGGAGTATATTATATATTTTCCGTTTTTCAAGGTTCTTGAGCTTTGCCTTAACAATGCGCAGAGTAAAAGTCTAAATTAAATGCTATCATTATTTTTATTCGATTTCTCGAAGTTTCTTCCTTTAAATCGATTAAAGTAATTCAAAATAAATTGGTTTAAAAATAGACTCATTTCAAAGGTTAAAAATAATGATTGCCTACTTATTTGCGCAGTTATTTAAATTATCAACAAGGTGCAGTGCTCGCTCAGTGGGAATTTCTGGCTTTTGCCTGCTAAAAATGGCCAATTGGCAACAGTTGTTACCGCTCTGCCATAAATAAGTAAGCGAGTGAAAGGCTGTTGACACGCTCAAGGCAAACGAAAACATTTTCCCGACTGTCGCACGAATTTCTTTCGGTTATTCGGCCTTTCGGCGTGGGAGTGCAATTCCATTAATGCTCCTGGAGGTGGCTCAGGCAAATGTTGTAGAAGCGGGCGCAAAGATAGAGTCCTTTTTGGCCTGCCCTTAGCATTTCCTTAATTACTTTTTTCCTACTTTCGGCGTCATAGATGAGGGGCTTGCCCAAGTTGTTGTTTTCTTTTTGTTTTTCCATCAGCCAAAAACGCTGGCCAGTTGCCAGTTGCCAGGCGATTTGTCCCTTTTCAGCCGCGGACACTAATTACAATTAACCATCCGGAGACGGTTATCAAATCTCGACTAATTGCGCATCCGTTGGCGAAAGGTAAGGATATTGAAATTGATACATTGTGCGTGGTCCCATTTCTCAATTAACCAAAGTGCCGCCGACGCATATCAAAGAGGGAAGTCCTTATCGGGGGAAAAGTGTCAAACTGCTATTTGCGAATGATGGCTAAACTTCTGGCCTTCTGTCCACTCGCCTCGCTGGCCAAGTTAGCAGCTGAACGGTGGCTAATTGCTTTGGGGCCGTTTGAAAGTTTCGCAATTAGTTAGTTTCCCTTTTGTATTTTACACAATTGGCCAAAGTTTGCCAATGATTAGAAGAAGGTGAGACGGGTTGGGATGCGCTTTGGCGATGAGTTGATAAAAGTTTCTTAATTGAGCAACAGCTGCCGGCAGACACAAGTTGACCTTTAGCGTGAGGAAATATGCTTCATGTGCACTTTGATAACTAATAATGTGCTTGGGTTTACTTAGTTTGAATGCTAATTAAGTTTATTTTGCCAGGCTTTATTAGTAATAAGTAGTCTCAATTGCAAATTTGTATGTACTGAAATGAAATTGGTTTAATCTATAAGGTATATTTTATTTTTGATAATTATTCTATTTAATTATTAAATTATATTGTTGAAAATAAAAGAGTACATTGTATTTATTTGTTATGCAAGATTGGATAACCTCCCCTGCTCTCAAACTTCTTCATTTGGTTTTCTAAAAATCAAGACTTAAACGTTTGTAATAAAAAGAGAAAGATGTAATAATATAATAAGAAAAACAAGTTTAAAAATAAGAATTATCTTTTTAGGTAAAATATGATCAAGTGTTATTTTTGACTGGTTTAACATATCAAATGTGTTTTAAAGAAATTCTGACTTCTCTAGGTTTTAAAAACCCCAATAACTTATTTTCCCCATTTGTTAACATTATTCTTAAATTTATTAATAAAAGAAATTGTATAATTTAAAGGTTAAAAAGAAGATATCCAGCACATGAACACCTTTTGCCAGTGTAAATGGAACCACTTAAGTTGTAATTGCTTGAAAGGCACTCAACTTACCGCAGTATAATATCAGGCCCAACGAAATGAAAAAAGGCCCAAATTGGGTGTGAAGAAAACCCTTGGCAAATTAGCTTATAATTATACACTTATACGGTAATGGTTTACGTTTACCCGGAACGGCATCCTATTCCTGGAAATTAAGGCGGGACTCCGGGGAGAAATCGGATCAAATGCCGACGTGTATTTGACAAGCGACCCACCTTCACCACCTCCACGTTTTACCCATAATGTTTATGAGACCCGAAGATAGCCATTTCCGACTGGCACTTGGACACAGGTGATTGCGACACGCCCGCAGATGCACTTAGAGTGCGGTTGCAGGGGCTGCGTCACATTGCCGCACCCGAGAACCGCCAGATACACCATCAATTCACTTTCACTTTCACCGCACGCCGAGGAAGGAAGGACTCGAGAGGGGATCGGGATCTCTGTGGCACATACCTGCTGGCTGCTCGTCCTGTCGGCTACTGACTGCCTGACTTGGCTCAAACAACACCTGTCGGCTAGCTGCCGCCGAGGAGCTTTCGGGCCGCGGAGCTTTCCCTCGCATTTTTATGAATTAAGTGTGTTTGTGGCGCAGCCAAAGCTCCTAGGAATCAATTTTCATTGCGGCGGCTTTACTCTCGTATTTATTTGGTTTTTGATTCGCTGGCCATGACGTCACTGTCGCAGATTTGTGGCCGCAGTGCAAATATAATGAGCCCGCTAATGTTACCAACAAGGCATCCTTGGACGAGACCCTATGTAGTTGTCCTGCAGGCAAATCTGTACGAGGGAAAACACGCAGTTTCGTTGCCGAAAAATGTTTATGAAAAGAGCCAGCCGGCCTTGAGGATATTTTCTGCATCAGGATAATGAGGATTGTGTGGCGCGCCGGCAGACCCGCACTCTGCCAGCGTCCAGAAGTCCCCTGGTACTGAATATTCAATATGCAAATTATTTGAAGCACTCAGAACATTTGCGTTTCATTTCAATAAGAGAAATACACTGGCAAAAGACTTGGCGAGAATGTTTTATATATATTATGACATGACAATAAATATGTTGAAATATATAGAAAGTAAGATGTACATAGAGTTTGTACCACAATTTACGAGACTTTTTTATAGGTTTTCAAACCCCATTGAAACCACTTTGAAAACAGAACTTTCCTACTTTTTTACCTTTTAATATTGTTATTAATGTTAATTATTATTTTATTTTCCGTGCAGCAATATAATACAAGTTACAAATTGATGTTATTTGTTAGACCAGCTTGCAATATACTGATGAAAATATGGCCCTTGCAAGTTTTCTGCTGGCTGAGAGGCTGCGCCTTGAATAAATTCAACATTTTTAGAGCTAACATATTTCCTGCTGGAATCCAATTTTGTGCCATAACCAAATATTTTAAATCAGCAAAATAAGGAAAATGGATTTGAAGAAATTGAAAATTAAATTACCAAAATGCCTCAACATCATTTTGGCTGGGAAACACATCTATGACAGCAATATTTTTGCAAACTTTAGTGCTTAATCTAGGACACAAGAGATGCAAAGCGAGGAGGCGGAGGCAAAAGCAAGTGCATGTTGGCTAAGAGGGTTAACCTTGTTTTCAGTTTACCAACAACGATGGCATCTGGGGAAGCTGTAGCGGAATTTGCCTGGCCCCCAGGCAAACCCACATTGAATATTCCGGGTGGTGCGGAAGGTGGCTCTGGCTGAGTGCAGTGGCATTTCCACTGGATGCCTGCAGAGCGATGTAAAGGGAGCTGGCGGAAATTGCACCATGGCATGGTGTCCGTGTATATATTGCTTTTGTTTGATTTCTGCAAAATTGAAGGGGGCATCATCAAATGTGTTCCCTCTCTGTCAAGTTGGGAGTGAAAGTTACTTAACCGGAATCCTTGAAGAATGGAGGATGCAATAAACCTTTGGAATTTAAGAATACATTTTCTATTCCGAAGAAAAACTCATGATTCGTTTCTACTAATGTTTATGTCGTTTATTTCGATCTCCTTTCGCTTCGATTTGTGTTCGCTCGCTTAACAATTAACATAAAACGTAATTATATAAAAATTAATAATATAAATCGATAAATTAGTAAATTCAATTGAACTAAAAACATTTGCTCTCTCTTTCATTTGAACATAACAACAATTTGCCTATGAAAATAACAATTTTTTTAGTTGAATCAAACGCACAAATCGTTTCGTTTCGTTTCACTTCGCTTCGCCTCCTTATGTTTCGTTTCGTCTCACATAAATAAATAAATAGACAAATAAATAGGCTTAGAACTAGAATAAATATGTCTTAAGCTTACGGCTTGCAATTAGCGTAATTCTCATTCAGACTCTACAAAAGTTAGGCACGCGTACTCAAAAAAACGGAGACTGCAACCGAAATTATTTGAATCTCGCTCTTTTGTCGGGGAATCCCCGGCGTATTTCGCTGCAGTTGATGTATAATTATGCTAATGGAATGATGGTTGCCTGGATGGAGGAGGGTTAGCTTGCGGCTGAGGATTGCTGGATAGCTGGATTGCGGGTTGCGGGTTGAGCCAACTTCTCGCGCTTCTGTCCACGACTCTTACAACTCTACGTTCTATTTACACTTGTTGCTTCCTGCTCCGGCCACCCAGTCTCGAGGAGCCGGAGGAGACCAACATCTTATTTCACGCCCGTTATGCTGCGCAGCCAGGGCTTGTAGAAGGTGGTCCGCATGTACACACCCGGCAGATACGGCGCCGCGCACTTGATGCCATGGGATACGGTTCCGGCCAACTCGTAGCGCCCGTCGGGACGCTGCAGCACCAGGGGGCCGCCACTGTCACCCTGGGGGAATTTTAAAGAAGAAGGATTAAATATACTTTCTGTTCGTTCTCAGAGGCTAAAGTTCTTACCTCGCAGGAGTCCTTCTGGCCATTGGCATAGCCGGCGCACAGGAAGGAGGTGAGAATCTTCTTGTTATGGCCAGCAGTGTGGAACATCTCCTGGCAGACGCTGTTCTCGATAATCGGCACCTAATCAGAGGATGCCTTGGATTAGCTCATCTTTCCCAGGGAAATTAATGTCTGATGGCTGCTTACCTGAACCTCTTGGAGCACTGAGGGCACTCCGCCGCCGTACTTGAGGCGTCCCCAGCCGGTGACGGTGGCCATGCGACCCGTAAAGTCCGCCAAGTCGTTGGGCATGCAAATGGGTACTGCGAAAGATGAAAGGGAAATATATAAATCAGTGACTGAACTGGCTAGTTGATGCTATTTATTATCCCCATCTTAAGATTTAGTTATAGTTCTTTCCCAGACTCCCAAACTCACCTATATGGGTATCAAATTGCACTGGACTGTCCAACTCCAGCAGGGCCAGATCGTTCTCGAATGTGGCCGGATCGTATTGTCGGTGGACGATGACACGCTTCACGTTCTTGGTCACGGATCGCTTGCTCTCCAGATCGCCGGAGATGTCGAACTCACCCATCACGGCCACCAGAGAGGCCAGGAAGCTGTTAAGACCAGAAGGAGTGTAGAGATTAGAGACCATACAGCACATAATTATGACGTGTCTTACCCTGGCTGACAATGGGCGGCTGTGATGACATAGCGGCTGGTGATGAGGACGCCGCCGCACTTGTTCTTGGTGAACAGGCCCAGCCAGGTGGACTCCCGGACGAGCACCTGCCAGGGGAAGGCGCCGAAGGTGGAGCCCTTGCCGCCGACGATGCGGCCCGACTTGACATGGGGCCGCACTCCGCACTCTGTTGAATGGGGAGTGAAATGCGAGGTTAGGAGTGGGGAGTGTTCGAGAGTCGAGTCTGATAAGAGTCGGGGAAGCATGGAGCGGTTGGGGGGACATCTACACGGAAGGGGTGGGTGGGAGTGGCGGGGACTAGGACAGGGTGGGGGCCACTAGAGCTAGGAGGGGATTATTGGGTTCTAAGTGGATTTCTTCTTCTGGTTTCGCCTCTTGTGCTTGCGACGAGCTAGATTCGGGAATCAATCGAAAATGCAGGGTGGGAGGGATGTAGGAAGCGTTCGGTTAAATGCATGATTAGCGATTAGGTGGGAGCAGGCGAAGGGCAGGTGAGAGAACAAGAAATAGAGAGAGAAAGACAGTTGTTTCGGGTCCATGCTAGTCCAGCTACGTTCACACTTACGGATCTTGCGCCCATTGCTGCCGCCGTACGAGCTCAGAGTGGCGCCCTGGTCGATCTCGTTGTCGCTGGGATTCGGGTTCACATCCTCCTCGTCCTCCTCATCGACGATCTCATCGTCCGCGGGCCGAGCCGAGCTCACCGTGGTGGTCTTTATGGTGCTGCTAACCCTGCGGGTTGGCTTCTTGGTCGCCGGTTTCCTTGTGGTGACAGCGGTGGCCACAGTGGTGCGTCGGTTCACTGGCTTCTTGGTGGTGGTGCTTGTCGCGGAGGTCTTCTTGTTGGGAGCCTTGGTGGAAACCCGTGTCACTGGCTTCTTGGTGGTAACCTTCGGTCTGGCGGTGCTGGCCACTCTCACAGGCTTACGCGTGGTCACCCGCGAGGGCTTGGCTCCTGCTCCCGCCTGGTAGGTTGCTGCCGTCTTGTTGCTTCCCGGCTCCTCGATCATATCGGCCAAGGCCTCGAAGTTACCCTGCAGCGAGGCTACCAGCTTGTGGACCAGCGTGTGCATCTTGTCCTTCAGCACTACGTCTTCGACAAAGGCGGGCGTGGAGAGCTCCAGGTCACTGGTCACCGCACTGGAGGCGGCCGACATGTTCAGATTCGGGTTCCTCACCGGCGGGAAGTTGACAAAGTCGTTGGGCGAGGTGTACGTCTCCTCCACCACGTTCTGGCCGACCTTTTCGCCGGGAACCGAGAAGGCGGGGTACGAGGGCGTGGGTCCGAAGTAGCCAGGGAACGCCGGCTTGTCGTCGGAGGGCACGGCGTAGATGGCCTCGGTGGTGGATTGGGTGAAAGCCACGTGCATGGGACTGCTGCCAAAGTAGCCGGGATCCTCAAAGTCATTGGAGCTCACTCCCTGTGCTCCGGGTCTGCCGGTCACATAGGCGCCCGTGCTGGAGGCCAGCTTGTTGTTGTTGTTTTCATCGCTCAGCGAGCTGTAAGTGACCAGATTGATGGCCGTGGGCTTGGGTGTGATGAGAACCGTGGGTCTCGGAGGCTTGGGGGTTCCCTGTGTTATCTGCACGAAGCCGGGTTTCTTGTGACCGCCATAGCTGCTGCTGATCGTGGGCCTATGAGCGTAGATTGGCGTCGAGGCGGTGGCCACCAGTGGGGGCTGGTAGTTGCCGGGCGTGGACCCCACAATGTTCTCCGCCGTGCTCTGGATGAAGGCGTCCAGCTTGTCGTCGGCCATGAAGAGTGGCGGCACATTGTCGTAGTGGTAGTCAACGGTAGCCGGGGGACGTGGCGTGCTCGGTCCCGTCACGTAGCTGGTGGATATGGGCTTGGACGTCGAGGGCTTCCTGCCCGGCGAGCTGGCCACGTTCTCCTCGTTGTAGTTCAGAGATGGCACTGGAGCAGGCTGATCGTAGCTCGAAGATGGGGCCGAGGGCTGGTCATACTGACTTCCGGGGGCATCTGGCTTATCGTAGTTGAGAGATGGAGCCAGAGCCGCTGCTGCGGTGGTCTGTTCGTATCCTCCGCTAGATGGCCTGGGGTAGCCGGTCTGCTCCTGCTCCTTGTGGTGATTGCTGGCCGCCGGCTTCTTGATCTGAATGTGCGTGATGGGCGACTCGGACGCATCTCCGCCGTAGCCATTGGACACGGGCCTCCTGGTGCTGTGCTCGCTTATCTTCTCCTGGTTGTAGGTGGCGCTGGGCTGTGGCTTCTTCTTCGTGTTCTCACCGCCAAGGGGTCTCTTCACCGCCGGTCGCTTGGTACTTGGCTTGGGTCGCGGTCTGGGAGCGGCTGTCACCAGGACGGGACGCTCTGAGGAGGCATCCTCCTGCACTGCATCGTACTGGGGACGCTGAGCTGCCGGCGGAGCTGCCGTAGGTGACGACACATAGCCGGAGGTCGTCTCTGATGGCTGGTATCCACTGGAGGACTCGTCGTACTGCTCCTGCACCTTGGTGGTGTGCGAGGAAACGGATACCTCGGCGGGCAGCTGAGCCTGGTAGTCGCCGCCTCCCGGCTGGGGGCTGTAGTGCTGCATGGTCACCATGCCGATGTAGGAGGCCACTGGACGATTCTGCTTGTTGACATTGGTGGTGGGACGCACATACGTGGGCACCGGCTGCGGCTGCTCCGTCTGGTGGACGGTGGAGAGCTTCTGGTAGGTGGACTCGGTGCTGGCCTCGTAGGAGTCGCTGCTGCCGCTGACCTGGCCGTTGCCATAACCGGCTGCCGTGGCTGGCAGATTCTCCTCCTCCTCCATGTAGGACATGTCCACCGGGTAGGCAATGCCCATAACGGGCATCTTGTTGAACTGCGAGGTCTGTGGAGCAGCGGGTGCCACTGCATCGTGGTAGCCATTGGCTGGCATTGTGTGATCCTCCAGAACGGCGGACACATCCTCTCCATAGCCAGGACGAGCGGTGGGCATCTCTCCGGACTGACTGGCGGCCGCAGAGGCATCCTGCTCATCCGAAACCTTGTCGTACTGCGCCTCGTAGTTGGCCGTGGTGGTGTAGCCGTACTCCGGCTGTTGTTCCTGCTCCTGGACCTTCTCCGCCTCACCGGCCTGGTAGAAGTTGGGAGGCTGAGTGGCAGGCTCACTGTGAACTGGGCTCACTCCTGGATATCCGTACGAAGGCGTCTGCTGGCTCACCACGTTGTAGCTGGGGCCGTGGCTGGTGTTATTCAGCTGCAGGATGATCGACTCAATGGAGTCCACATGGGTGGTGATGGAGGAGACAGTGGTGGGATTGCTGGGACGCTTGGCACTGGTGCTCGAGGAGATGTAGCTCTGCTCCGCGGGATGTTGCTCCTTTGGCGGATCAGCATAGACAGGCTGGGGACCGTAGCCGGTGGAGAACTGCAGATCCTCCACGAGATCGGCATCTGCTCCCGGGTGCGTGATATCGCTGTGCGTGAACTCTCCTCCGTCTAGGATCAAGTGGTTGTGGTGATGGACATTGGTCGCCGCGGCTGGCTTGGGATTCGGCTTGGCTTGAGGCTTCTGCTGCTGGATGGGCCGCTTCATGCTCTCGGCCAGCTGTGGCACTGGCTTCGGCTTGGGCTTTGCGGTGGCCTTCTGAGTGGGCTTCGTTGTAGGCTTCGGCTTGGGCTTCTGAGTGGCTGCCGGAGTGGAGGAAACCTCCTCGAAGGAGCTGGACTCGGAGCTGGTCTGATCCTGCAGGCCGCTGGCTATCTTGGTGGGCACCTCGGTGGTAAAGACGATGTGATGGTCGTCGGCATGCTCCGGCGGCAAGGTGCTGAGCACCTGCATTACAAAGTCATCGTTCTGCGGCGGGGACGAAGGCGAGTTGATGGTCACGGAGTGCTTGTGCACATGGAAGTTCGGCGGCTGGACAGGATTGGCGGGCACCTTCTTCTCATCGGAGTTCTCGGCCGGCTGGGCAACAGCCTCCTGCTCGAACTCCAGACTGGCGGAGGAGGCCTGCGAGTAAGTGGCCTCTGTGGAAGAGCTGCTGGAGTACGCAGGCTCATCCCGGACGGGTGGCTGTGCCTCCTGCTGTGGCTCCTCTCCCCCATAGGCACCGCTGGGCGGACTGATGCTGCTGGTGCTGTCCAGTTGCTGGTACACCTTATCCAGGTTCTGCTGGTCTTGATACACCTGCTCCTGCTCCTCGCTGAGGGATTGCTGCGACAGGGCCGCCTGGCCGTAAGAGCTCTCGAAGGAGGACTGAACCACCGCTGCCTGGTGAAGCTTCTGCTGCTGCTGGTGCTGCTGGAAATAGGCGTTCTGGGCTTCGTTGATCAGTGTGCTGGCCAGCTCGTGAGTGGGCGGGATCTGGCAGCAGGCGCCGAACAGGAAGCCGTCCATGCAGGCGCCGACCACCTCGCCGCCGCGCTGGGCGCACTCGTGGTTGAACATGCAGATGGTGGGTCCATTGGCACGGGGATCGGAGCTGGGCAGCGTCTTGGTGGCCCGACAGTGCTTGGGGGTGATGCGGTAGCCGCCAAACAGTTTGCGTCCAGCTGAAAGGGCAAGAGAAAGAACTCATTAATGGGGGTTTTATATTAAAATGATTTCATCATGAACAAGATATTATAATTTTTTAGCTCCGTTGAAATGGAAGATTTAACTCAAAAATTAAACCGATTGCCATGGAGATTTGGCTTGGCGCCATCGTGAGGCATTACCCGTGGCCAAAGCTCAATTAAGATGCCATTCAGGCATCGCTCCGCTCAACTGTACATGATTGGATTATAACTGGCGGGCGTAGTGAAAATGTGGGAAATTCCTTAAATGAAAGTGACAAAAGTGACTACAGATTGCCCTCTTCAGTGCTAATTGTGGCCAACAGCCTTGGGCAAACACCGCCAGCATCAGCATCTCAGCAGCATCTCAGAGTGTAAGGTTTATAAACTCAATTAACGGTGCGACGCGGCAGCAATATTTTCCCTGTTCTGTGGCCTGCCAAGCCAGCCGAAAGCCACTCTAAAACCGCCAAGTGAAAGTGGCGGCCCTGTGCCACAGCGCACAGCCACTTGCCGGGTCAGAGTTCATCTGCGGTGCCCAGGTGTGGGCAATGCACTCGAGAGCTTTTCCACATCATTGGCCAAATGAGCAAGCACTGGGGGAGTATGGTTTAAGTTGGCTTCTTGACACCCTCTCTCTCTTTAATTTAACTTGGAAATCCGGGAAAAACTTGAGTTATTTTTCCTGTTTCTATAACATTTTCTATACACTTTCAAAAGCATTTTATATCTTGATTCCTGATCAGTTTAAAATCCCCTAAGAAGCGTATTCATAGGCCAGTGCAAGTAGCACTGCTGTTGACATTTGGAATGAAATTGATTTTGACAGCAATTAAACCAGAAGTGGGAAAGCAGTGGCCGCCTTCTGCGACTGTGACGGGTTTATGTTGGCCAAATTAACACCTCGCACAGCCCCTCCAGTTGCTCCACTTGCTCCGCCGAATTGATGGCCCCAATCCGCATCGCGGACTATGTCAATGTTTGGTCGTGAAATTGGAACAGAACCCAATGCAAACACGCTGCGGCGAACTAGATTCTCGGATCGCAGCGGAGGCTTAGCGGCAATTAGTTCTCTGCTAATTAAATGAAAATCGGAAGGTAACGAAACCGAAATCGCAGGGAATGGCCCAGAGTCCAAGCCCGAGTCCAAGTCCGAGTCGTGTCTTGTGTCTTTTGGGCCAATTGAGAGTATGCCGGACACGTAGCGCCAGTGAAAGTAAAGTGGCCGAGAGTCGAGAGTCAAGTGCTTATTCGGGCCAAAAAGTAGTGCAGAAATGGCCATTAGAATAGCAGTCGAAATATCTTCATACATACATAATTGAGAAAAAGTGATAGTGTTTTTTTCACTTCCCCGTTTCTCTACTCGCCGTTTTCATTCATCTCGCTGAAAGCGATTTCGTTTTTTCTGGCTTTTTGTGCGGCGTCTACTAATAAAATAACAATAATTTTTCTTTGCAGCTTTATTATTTGCTGACATTTGGCGTTTTTTTACGATTAGACACTCAAGTGCTCTCAAGTATTCTTCCGCAAATCGTTAAAAGCCGAACGACGTGAGAAATGGCCGCCGGCGGAGGGAGTTACGTGGAAACAAAAGGTCTTCTCCTCGGCAAGCGGAGAAAGAGCCGATTAAGAGAACTACCTACCAGAGGCTGGTAACCACAGCAGTAGTTGCTGCTGGGAGCCAGCTCCACTCCAAGCCCAGCCAGAGTCGCGGAGTTGCGGAGTCAATGAATTAATTACGGACCCGGGGCCGACTTAATGGAGTATGGCAGGCGGCAGCACGATCAGCCAGCGATAATTATGCAGTTTAACATAATTTATTTGATTTAGCCCGAGCAAATTGAATGTTGTATCTGGTACAACAACAGATAGGGCCCGTGATTAGGCAGTTTGAAAGTTAACAGAAAAATAATAAACAATAAGACTTAGACAGTGGAGCAGCTCAGTGACGATACACCGATACTTTATTTCTACAGGTTGTATTTTTAATTCTACGTAAGCTAAAGGTTTAAAAGTAAAGAATAAAAGGAGTATTTCATTAGGAAAATGATCCTTTTAATTAAACAAATATATTTTACTTAGAGCAATATTTTATTTGTAGCTTGAAGTGTTAAGATTATCTCAGTAGTGTTACAAACATTTCTTAATTCAAATGTAGACAATAAAAAACATAAGAAATACTCCACAAATCTCGGTTATGTTTATCATAACAATCTCCTGGACAAAATATATTATCAAACCGCTGGAATTTTCACTTGGAAAGGTTTATTTGCATGCGATTATCATACACTTTGTTTAGAGGAATATATTAACCAACAATAAATGTATTTTTGTATAAAAAAATAAATGCAACACGTTAATTTATGGGATTTATAATTTCCTAGCAAGAAATCGTTATGAAATCAATTTCTTCAGTTTATTTTCACGATGTTCTACTGTAGCTGGACACATTCCAAACATGCCATGTTTAGCTTTGGACCCTTGTTCAGCTGACACTGTCGTGGGCACGCCTCGATGCCAGGAGAGAAACGAGATGGAACCGGCGCAACCCACACCTGCCACATGTCACAAAGATATGGAAAAGACTGCGCGTGAGCCTGTCGACGGATAACCGATTACGTTCTGCCAATCCTCTGACCCTAATTGGCGGATCGAGAAACCCAATTTAATGTGCAGCGCCGGTAATCGCAGGCGACACGCATGCAAAATAGGTTACAGCATCGCAGCACCTGACTCTCCCAGCCAGAAGAAAAAACCTGAGTGCCGAACGAAAGTGTGTCAAACGCCTGAATAATTTCGCGCCGCTTTAAAACATTTTTTCGGTGTTTAATATAAGGGGGAAGACGAAAAAAAAAAAGATCAGAAGCGATGCGAACGGAGGAAGCAGCTGCGAAATGAGATAACAAGTTTGGCTGAGACCGAAACTTATCGGTGGCAATACCATTAATCAAGCCAGAAAATTGGCCCAATAGCCCGGGCATTCTGTGGCATGCCCCGAACTTGGAGCATCAGAACCTCGAACCTCGATTTTTGGTAGTATGTCACAGGGCCCTTGGGGCTCACTGGATTCTATATACTTTTATTTTGGCCAGGCCAACGGAACAGTTATCGGCTGTGCTGCCGTCCGTGCAGTGAAATTTATGCGCACGGCCATGGAATGGAAATTAATTAAATCATGAGTATGAGCATGAGATGCTGGCCAAGATCGGGAGAAGACTGGCCCAGAAGAGAGGTTGCTCGCTCGGCTCTTCTCTGCTCCGCTCAGAGTTTTCGTAAAACTTGTTTTCTTGGCAGAGCATTCGATGTGCCGGAGAGTCCGAAGAATGTAAACAAACGAGGCGCTTTAACGGTAAAATGGAAAATTATTATCGATCAATTAGCCCAAGACTGCAAAAAAAAAAACTTTCTTACCCAGCTTCCTCTCCCAACAACATGCAACTCCACGTGTATCTCAGTGGGATCTGTGATCTTGGCCAGTTTTGCATTTAACGAATCTTGCTCTAATTGCGTTGTGAAAGTGTTAAATATTCTTGGACTACATTTGCTCAAGTTATTAGCCGATCTCTGGCAGTGTCAGCCAAGTGAAATCGAGCGGTTCGATTGGGAGGAGTCACCAAAAATATCAAGGAATATTTAATTATGAAACTATAATGTCTAAATAAATAATAAAGAATGATATATGTATAATTAACTTGTCAACTTAAAACAGTAAACTCTGATCAAGAACTCAACTTGTTTCTCTATGAAAGTACTCCCAAGCCACAAAATAATATTTTCCCAAGCTTTTAAGCCATTTCCCTGGAACAATTAATTAGAGAAACTCTGCCGTTCAATAGGATAGATAGAAGAAAACAATTCCCAAACGATTTATTGACTGCAGAAATGCGGCATCTAATGGCCAGGCGGACACAGGGCGAAGAGGAAAAAATAACCAAATGTCACTTTTCATGGAATTAACATAAAAAATCGTTACATTCATCTCGGAGCTGGGGTTAATTTCACTTTTCCTAGACAAAGCCGAAGAAGAAAAACTGTTTACTTTTCATGAATCGCTTGATTTGGGCTACTAATTATGACCGTGGAGCAGCGAGACAGGCAGCGAGAGTGCCGCCGATTGCAGTTTTACCGACTATTTTGTTTTTGCCCAGATTTACTTTTGTTGATGGCTTTTTATTAATTTTAATGGGCTTTACGTGCGGCTGTGCGTCCGTGGAAATACTCGCATCGCTTCTTTCTTGGTTCCGCGATGTCATCACGCAAAGAAGATTTCCCGCTTTGCGTGAGAGAAATGGAAAGTTTTGCTTGGTGGCTCTCGGGTCTTGACCTTTAGCGACTTGGGCAGCGCATATTTGGATATCAAATACCAGGGGGATCCCACTCTACATGGCCGGCGTTCCGCAACGGAACGAGCATACCATCGCATCGCATCGCATCGCCATTAATCGCATTGTAATTGAATTGTTCAGGTATCAGCATCAGCATAAACATAACCCGCTGCACGCTCTACTACGCTCTCTGCGAATTGGACTGTTACGGTGCGCTATATAGCTACATATATAACTATATAGCCGGGCTGTGCGCCGGCTATAAGCGATTTGCACGCAAACTCCCGACCGAGCTCCAGATGGCGTTGGGGCCCACCTTGAATTACATAAAATTGGATTTGAAAGTCGCGGAGCGATCCAAATGCCCATCTACTATTTCCATCGATTTGCTCCGATCCGCTCCAGCTGGGCATCGGGTGTCGCTGTGGCGAATTGGGCACAGCATCCGAGTGCGACTGCCAGTCGAGTATCTTCCCACTGGCCACTGGCCACTGGCCAGAGCTTCCTCGTCCGCCGTCGCAGCGGTGTAAATTGTAACAGTGACCCAAATAAAATTGCGGCGACGACGACGACCGAAAAGACCGGTAAGCTAACAGTGAATGTGCAAGTGCCAGGCTGTCTGTCTCTCCACACACCACTCACACACCCAACTGGTACTGCTGTGAGTGTGTGTGTGAGTGTGCTCCCAGGTGGAGGTATGAATTTTACGCATGCAATTCTAATGGAAGCCGTAATTTTCAACTGGCCAAACCAGAACCAAATCACAAGCCAGCCGATATTAGAGATGAGCTAGTGACAGTTTATAAAATATTATTTAAAAATTAATAATAATAAA